>CAJQZJ010036755.1:417851-454764 GCA_907164525.1 Lophiomys imhausi
GTGTGTGTGTGTGTGTGTGTGTGTGTGTGTGTGTGTGTGTGTGTGTATGTTTCTGTGCCCAATATGTATGTTGGTATACATGAATATGCAAGTGTGCTTGCATATGTGTGTGTGTTATGATATGGGCATGTCATATATACCTGTATGTGTGTCAAACACTTTCATTTCTGCATGTTGTGCTCAGCTGTGAATTGTCTGCATGTATACACATGCATGTTTGTTTATTAGTGTGTGTGTGAGTTTACAATACGTATGCTCACCTGAATTCCAGCATACTGATGTACAGTGGGACTCTCACTTTAGAGGGACTGCCAGCAGTCAGTGCTGGCTGCAAGTGATATCTTCACGGCACTGTGGACTACTTTGTGAATGCTACTTTGATTCCTTTTTTCCCAAGGCTCAACCTATGAAGGTGGTCGAGACCCAGGTGGAGATTCCAGGCCCTGTACCTCCCCAGGCCCTCAGTCAGGCGGAGAAGTTGACTTTGCCTCTTTTCTCCTTCCCAGGATAAATCAGGGTAGGATAACTCATATTTCTAGAAAGAACCCAGGAGTCTCTCAGTGGGGGCTATCAGTCTTTCTGGGACATGTGTCCTATTGAATAGGTCACACTAACAGCAGGGGGCATGCTTTCAACATTCCTTAACACAGACAGCTGGTCATTAGCAACTGGTTGCTATAGTTCCCTAGTACTAGTGAGTCTTCTATGTGGGTTCCTGATGAAAGCCATGCATCACCAAGTCTGCAGAATGCACATCACAAACACAAACAGCACTGAGTTTAGTCCAAGGAAAAGTAAGTCCAGATAAAACCCTGGTGTTCAAGAGTGACCAAAAGGCCTGTGATCCCTGCATTGACACTATCCCATAAATATCTGCTTGCCCTGCGCTGCTCAAACTATAGTCACTCTCCCTGGAACTTCTTCTGACTCAGGGCGATACAACACCCAAAAGGACGCAGCCATTGGTTAGGGCAATGACTGTATGAGCAAGAATGGCCAGCTCAAAAGACAACAGGGCATCACAAGAACTCTGCTTAGTGGGGCTAGGTGAACAGCATCACATCCCCCACAGCCAAGCCACAGTCAGTATGAAGTCTACTCCCTGCCACTCACTCAGCCTCCACCAGCTCCTGTGAGAGGCAAGAGTTGGCACTACCACAGACCCCAGTGCTTCAGAGTAGTCATCATACTGTCCTAAGTGCTGGCACAGGGGCCTGGTTCCCACCCCTATGTGGGAGACTGCACCACTGAAGGGGACAGTGCTGCTACTACAAACACCCTAATGGTAGGTACTGTCAGAAGTCATTCAATGCTGCTCTCCCAGTGCGCCTGGACCAAGCTTCAACCTGTGCCCTGCTTGTATGAACCAGAGTGGTCACAGAGCACCATTTAATCCAAGGACAGTGAACATACCCAGGAGATGTCATAATCCCAAAGCCAGCAAGGTACATATGATCTTCTCTTTGTGCAAGCTGGTTATCCTAGTTGGAAGGTGGAGGCACTGGGCACTGTAACCATGACCTTGTAACTATGGTCCTATGAGCACAGTCCTGGTAGAGAGCTCCAGAGCATGGGGCCAGGTCTTGTGGTTGCCCTCCCATGTGCCAACACCCCCCCCCCCTTCCTCCAATGTAGCCCAGTTCTCCAGGGCCCAGCTCTGACACACTCTGTCCTGTTCTGATGGCTTCTACAACACAACAGTTTTTGTTGGGATAATGGGTAGACTATGAGCCTGGAGGAGGCTGGGGACATTCCCTGCATTTGGGAGAACCTGCCAGAGCCTGAAGCAGCAGAAAGCACAGCGCATCTGAAAATGGAGGCTAAAAGCAGTAGGCACCAGCCAGCCTCTGAGCAACCCTCAGGGTATCACCCGGCCAGTGCGATTCCTTCTTACTGAGGCTCAAGTGAGGTTCAGCCTCCACACGGCCAGAGATACAGGAAACTCCCAGAAGTCAACACATTAACAAACATCTGATTAAAAGCAAGCAAAGGACTCAGACAAAAGACCCAAGACGAGGCAAAAAAAGAAGCTGACCTTTGTTATACACCAAGAGATCCTAACTAGACCCCAACCACAGTCCTGCCCCTACAGCAGCAGCAAAACCCGTGCCATGTGTTGTGAGGAATCCAGGACACCACCAACACCATACGCTACCACAGTTGTGTGACAGGCTGCAGTCACTGTATAAACTTGCGCAGCTTCTTAGAAAGTGAAACATACACTGGCTGAATATCCCAGGAATTTCATTGCTGGATATCAGCCCAAGAGAAACGAGGCATGCCGACGGCCAAGTTCCGGAAACCACAGGATGTAGTCAACAGGACAAGCACGCCAGGGACTCCTGCTTACTGTACTCACACAAACGACTGTTGAGCCCTAAGATTACTGGTACTGAACAACAGGGGTCAGTCAGAAGCCAAACTTAAGTAGAGGGAACTTACGGACACATTGCCATTTGTGTGAGTTTAAGAACAGGCATGTCAATCCAAGTGATGAGCCTCACAGCCAGGGAAGTGGCACACCCTCTAATTCCAGAACCCAGACACATAGAAGGACGGAGAGTTTAAGGCCAGCCTGGACTACACAGTGAGAAACTCTCAAAAGTAGAATGGGCGGGGGGGGGGGGAATAAAAGCAAGGAACAGAAAGAAGTTCTCGATGTTTGTCACTGGAGTGAGAGACATGTCTGGAAGAACATGAAGGAACTTTTCAGAATGATGGCAAAGGTCTGTATTCTGAGGGACTGTAGCTTCATGGGACACATGTCCACCAAGGGTTCTCAGTCTGTGTGATTCTGATCTGCACCAGTGTTTCCAACTTAAAAAAAATGCCTGACATATTTATGGGTCTTTTGGGGGGATGTTAGGTATTTGATCTGTATTTCTGAAGAAGTGTTTGCTGTCTGATGACAATGACCCTTAGTGACCTCTGTAGTTAGAATGGCCTCTTCACAGCTAGCTGATGGTCATTGCCAATAGGACCCAAATCTGTCTCCAGGATAAGTATCAGAGCCAAGTAGCAAGTGAGACGGGCAGACCATATGGCTAAGCTGTGGTTGGGGGACAGTGTGGGGTAAAGATGGAGGGAGACTAAGTGGCAGGGAGTTGATCCTAAAGGTTGCAGACATCAGGGGCACTGAAGATAGGTGTACCAGTGGGAGAGCCTGCAAGGATAGCCTTTGAAATGCAGGGCTACGGTGGGTCAGAGCAGCAGAATTTCTGAGCCAGCCTGAGCCCTGGGGTGGCAATGGAGACTGGAAAGGTGGGTGGGGGCTGGAGACCAGGACCCCAAAGAGTCAAAGCTCCATCTCCACCAATCCTTTGAGCATCAGGAACTTGAGCCATCTGAGTGGACGACAATGTCCACAACCCAAGGCTGGGCCTACGGTGGCCTAGAAGTCCCCTCTGGCCCATCACCACACTCCCTCGGTCCTCTGCTCCTGGGCTCAGAAGTGCAAAATGACCCCAATGCACTGGGAACCATGCTCCCCTTTTAGAAGCAGGACACTTAGTATAGGTTGCTGGTCTGTCTTTGGGGTCTCCTTAAGACTGGCTATCATGGGAGGTGTCTGCACAGAGTTCAGTGGGGTTCTTAGTACCTCTCACATGACACATGTATGTATGTGCCAGTGAATACAACTCTGCCTGCGCATGCTGCATTTGTGTGTCATGCATGAGTTTGAGAGTGTAGCTCTGTACCTGTATCTATGTACAAACACACACACACATGTGTGTCTACCTGTCTGTCTGTGTCTATCTGTGTATGTGTGTGTCTGTGTGTGTGTGTCTGCATGTACTCCACACACAGTGGTTCACACAGGTCCTATGTAAGGTTCTCTCTGAGTAGGTTTGTTTTGCTTCAGGACTCACTGATACACATTTCCTTCACAAAGCCTGGACACAGCTCTGTGGTCTGAGCCACAAGGGACATGGAATGAAGAGGCTGCTTAGCTGAGTTAGTTCTGCCTGGAGACCTCAGAAGCTCCCTCCCAGCCCAACCTGCTGTTGAGGGAGAGCATGGGGTTCACAACCACTTATCACCATCAGTATGCTGCTTGGAGCCGCCACCTCCTCCCTGGGCCGGCTGCTGGGCCACAGCCAGCTGATGAGGCTGCTGGCTAAGCTGACAGGCAATAGATGGCCTCACCCCCACAGTCTGCCTCACAAGTCAGACCTGAGGCTGTTCTGTACCACATTCATCAGGAGCACTCTGAACACCTACTGTTGGTTTAAAAGGTGGGGTAGTCCAGGTTCCCCTTCATCCTAGGCTTCTCCTGGTGCCTGTGGGATTACAAATCACAGCAACAGTGGTTGAAGCCTCCAAGCTCAGAGTCAGTAGTGGGGAAAATCTAAGTAAGACTCAGTCTGCCCAAGGCTATGGCAACTGTCATCGGAAAGTGACCTCTCTTGAATGTGACCTGCAGTTCTCTTGAGCCAGGCCCAGCCCCCAAGCCCTGACCTGTAACTCAGCTCTGTACCCAATTCTCTGTATCTAACAGCAGGGTTTCCCACCCATGGTCACAGTCTCCTGGCAACCATGAAGGAATCTGTCAGCTGCTCCCTCATCCTGGCCTCACTGGCCCAGTGCTGACTAAGTAGCCCCCCCCCCCCCCCGTGGTTATGAGGATCCAAGGAGGCTGCTATACTCAGCATGTGCCTGGCTGAATGACACCCAGAAGCTCTCAAGGCCCCAGTGTGAATGAGTCACCTGCCATGGCAAAGGGGACTTCGCAGATGTGACAAAGCGAAGGATCCTGAGAGAGAATAAGGAGCCTGCATTATCCTGTTGGACTAGAAGGCAATTACAGTGCCTTTATGTGATTGATGCAGGGGGATGCTCCCTCCCAGGGGAAAGGATGGGAAAGTTAGGGAAAGATGCAATGCTGCTGACTTGAGAATGAAAGAAGAGGCCACAAGTCACAGCTTACAAGGAATGGCACCTCCAGAAGCTGCAGAGACAAGCAACAGTTTTTCCCCAGAACCTGTGGAAAGAGAACGACCCTCACCATCTCACCAGCACATGCACACTGATCCTGTCCAGCCTGGAAGGCAGCGGACAGCCATGCCCTGATTCTACACTCAGAAGGGCTCATGGGGTCTTGGCCGAACATCAGTCCCACATCAAATGGGACAGGCAGAAGTGACACATCACTACTAAGGGAAAGCTGCTCTTTTCAATTCTACCTCGCAGTAAATATAAGGTTTTATTTCAGACTCTTTTTCTTTATATATGCTCTGACGGAAAGTCGATATTTGAAGATTAACAAATCACATGGTTATTTATTTTTGCAGGAAATGTGTGCTGATAAAGCCCTTTACTGGGCTGTGGAAGCTGAATCAAAGGGCTGACATTTACCCAACGTTTAAAATCTAATAGGTTTGATCGCAGACCCCACCCTGACCCTTGCCCAGCATGTACTTACAGGCATCAATACTTCAGGTACTGGCCCATCCAAGTGCCAACTGGATAACCCAGTCCAGTGACTCCTTAGCTATGGGGCATCTCAAGCTCCAGGTCAACTGAGTCCAGGGTCAAGAAAATCAGACTGGAACTGTGTCATATCCACAGGTCCTTTAAAACGAGTCTCGGCCGGGCGGTGGTGGCGCATGCCTTTAATCCCAGCACCTGGGAGGCAGAGGCAGGCGGATCTTTGTGAGTTCGAGGCCAGCCTGGTCTACAAAGTGAGTCCAGGACAGCCAACGATACACAGAGAAACCCTGTCTCGAAAAACCAAAAAAAAAAAAAAACGAGTCTCAATCCATTTTTCTTCCACTTTTGGGAGAACATCCCAGCTCTAAGAGAGAGGCAACAAGGTGTGGTGGAGCACACCTTTAATCCTAGCACTCAGTAAGCAGAGCCAGGCAGATCTCTGTGAGTTCCAGGCCAGCCTGGTCTACAAAGTGAATTCAGGACAGCCAGGGCTCTGTTACACAGAGAAACCCTGTCTCAAAACAAAACAAAACAAGCCGGGTGGTGGTGGCGCACGCCTTTAATCCCAGCACTCGGGAGGCAGAGGCAGGCGGATCTCTGTGAGTTCGAGGCCAGCCTGGTCTACAAAGCGAGTCCAGGACAGCCAAGGATACACAGAGAAACCCTGTCTCGAAAAACCAAAAAAAAAAAACAAAAAAACAAAACAAAAAAACAAAGAGAGAGGCAACAACAAAGGATACAGTCATGACAGACTCTAAGAAATCAATCTCCAACCTCCATCACAAACAGGGCCAAAAGGCACACACCTCACACAGGGAGGAGACAACTCTTCCTGCCAGTGCCAAAGGCAGTTGAGGCCTTGGGGAGCTGTCCCTGGTGCCACCAGCACCACCCTCACCTGAGCCAATTCCACCCAAGCTTTCCTTGGCCTCAACCCAAACTTCCATCCTGGAGGTCCATCCTCCTCCACAGACCCACTGTCTCCCAGGACCACCTTTGAGGCCCTCTCACTCTTCCACGTGGTCCTACAGCACAGCACGTGGAATCTAAGACACTGGGCTCCACAGAGACAAATATAACATTGTCGGGGGACCATAGCAAGTCTTGTCAAGGGGAAAAAGAAGTGGGGAGGGGGGCAGGATGAATTCTCTCATCTGCCTACTGAAGGAAAGCAGGTCCCTGCGCAGGCTTTGAAAAGATCAGTCTCTCATAGATGCTCTGGCTCATCTGCCTTAGATACACCTCCTTGAAGTATAAGAGCCAGGTCAGTATGACTGCCCCAAGCCAGTTATATAAGGTGTTTTAATGGGGCCCTGGTAGTATCCACAAATGTCAAGACACCCCCCCACACAAGGCACAGTTGTAGTTTTTGTACGGCCAAATGTGTTTCAAATACAAATACCTCCAATCTCAAAGATTCCTCTACTGTCCTTGAATGGCCTGACACTCTCTGATATGTCCACAGGAAACAAAGTGTGCCAGTTATCCCTGAGGATCTCAATCACCCTGGCCAGGTCCACCCCTCCTTGTCTGTCCAGCAAACACAGAATGTGTTGTTCCTAATAGCATCTTTTAACATGGTCTGCCCATCTATCCCTGACTGTCTAGAGCACACACAGGATCCAGCGATCCCTGTGGGTCCAGCTATCCTGGCCTAGCCAATTCATCTCCAACTGACCAGAAACCACAGGGTCTGACAGCCCTGAAGACTCAAGGCCACAGCTATGCTTCAGCTCATACTCCAAGAGAACAGCCACTAGTGACCCCTCCCCCATCTCCTTTCCTCCCTCCTCCTCCAGCTAAGGAGATAGGATTATTGCCCTGGAAAGGGGCATACCTATTTTTAACCAACTGAATTGAATTAAGGAAAGACATTATTTCTACAGAGCATAAGATTTCTGTTCTCTTTGATGTTTCCAAAAATAAGAGTCAAAGCCATAGCAAAGCCAGGAGTCAGCTCAAACCCATAGTTTCCAGAATGAGTATCTTAGTCAGACACAGAAGCCCATGATGGTAGGACAAAGGCAGCCAGGAATTCTGTGGTAGTTAGACAAGGGCAGCCAGGCCTGAAGACCTTCCCTGAAATCTACTTCAGAGCCCAGTGCTGACGCTAGTACTTAGATTTCTAGACCCCCAGCACAGTGATGCCACAAAACTGGCTCCAGCCCCATCCATGGAGGCCAGGCCGGGATGGCTGAGGTCACACCCATTGTTCTGAACCTTCAGATTGTGCAGTGCCATCTCTCCAGCCCTCCAGGGCAGTTTCTCTCTCCTACAGACAGCTCTGCAGAGTCTAGAAAGCCTGCTTGGTTCCAGCACTGTTCCTCAAAGCCCGTAGGCAGCCACAACTAAATCACCTTCCTGCCTACAGTCCCCATGGTCTGTCTTCCCAGGCCTGGAGGGAGGGATTTTTATTTGTCCCTGACTCAGGCCACATCACATTACCTTCATGATTCAGGCAACTGGCTACTTATCCAGCGCTCCAGCACACCAACCCAGCTTCTCAGGATCAGCCTGGTCTCTGCCAATGGTCCTGTAAAAGCAGAGCTTCCATGTTCTTCCTGGGCCCTCCAGGGCCAGGCAGGGGTGGTCATGATGGATACTATCCAGGGACAGACTCTAGACTCAAAGATCTCTTACAGCCCCTCTCTGTCCACTTCTCCTTACAGGCACAACTATAACTTGGCTTTCAGCTGTATACTGAAAGGAGATACAGAACCAAAGTGATCACTATAGAGCAAGATAAGGCAGGTCATCAGCCCCTGCATGGTCTAGAAAGATTCAGAATACTAGAAACTCGGTATGTAACAAAGAAGGCACTCCACATAAGAGGAGAAGCTGAAGAAAGCTAGAGTTCTACCTCATTCCTAATGACAAAATAAACTGCAGATGCAGCAAAATTCCTACACACAAACACACACACACACACACACACACACACACACACACACACACACACACTACAAGCATCCTATGGCCATGAGAAGTGGTGAGTTTATTTGTAGTTTTTAATGGCATGAAATGCCTTTCCTAGCAAAAAGTAAACCCCAAAGCCAAACGGGAAAATACTGGATTTCAGATGGATGAACACCTTGAAGCACCTAACCTAACACTTCTGAATGAGAAAAATCAACATCATTCTACAACTCAGAGGACTGCAAACTGGGGCACTGTCTTACCATGCAGCACCGGTAACCATGTGAGGATGTGCCATGAAGCCCCACAGGGTGGCATAAAGCTGAGCTCTTGGGCTTCCCAGCCTTCAGAACTATGAACCAAATATCTCTCTATTCCCCATAAATAAACAAACAAAAGTCGGGGGGGGGGGGAAGAAAGAAGAGAAAAGAAAATGATTTTGAAATGACCAAGAGTGTTTGCATAAATATGATACATCTGGGGCAAATTTTCCTAAAGTGCAACAAACCTGTTCCAATCAACAAAAAAGAACCCAATAGAGAAAATGAATAGACTGTGGGGACCAATCTACAAAAGCCACACGTCAGGCAGGAGCCTATGTCCTACCTTATCCCCAGCGTACATGCAGCTGAAATACCAAGAAGACATTGTGTTGACTTACCCAATGAAACAGCACTCACAGCCTGTATGGGCCACCCACACACCAAGGTGGCATCTTATAGATAACAGCGACCAAATGTTGAGAGTGGCCACTCATCCACATTGTGCTGCTACGAGAACAGGAAGTTTTACCTTCCACAAACTCACCACTTCAGACTCATCTCCCTGGGTCAGTGGCCAACGCTCACAGCTAACAAGTGCAAAGCTAGAGCTGGGTCTAGGAGCAGGTATTTTCCCATGAAGGTATTTCTAGGCAGGAATACAGTATTAAAAGTGAAGTAGGCTGGAGAGATGGCTCGGCGGTTTAAGAGCACTGGCTGCTCCTCCAAAGGACACGGGTTCAAACCCAGCACCCACGTGGCAGATCAAAGGCAGGCATGGTTGCTCATGCCTTTAATCCCAGCACTTGGGAGGCAGAGGCAGGTGGATCTCTGTGAGTTCAAGGCCAGCCTGGTCTACAAAGTGAGTCCAGGACAGCCAGGGCTACACAGAAAAACCATGTCTCGAAAAACAAAACCCAAAAAAGTGAAGTAGATTGAGGCTAAAAGGATGGTTCCACAGTTAAGAGCTTGTACTATTTATTCTTCCAGAGGACCAAAGTTCAGCTCCTAGCACCCATACTGGTTGGCTCACAGACACCTATAACCCTCATTCCAAGAGATCCAAAACCCTTTCCTGGCTCCTTGAGCACTGAACACACATGACTCTCTATCACATGTAGAGTCTAGCCAATAATAAATTTGTAAATAAACGACCATAATTGGTATTTTCCCCAATGATGTTTCAGGGGTCCTTGTGGTCACCTGGGCTCCACCCAAACAGTGGTCATCACAGCCCAACCAGAGGAACCTGGGCCACCATATGGGGGAATCTGAACATACTGCCTGGAGTACATCTCTCTAGGAGCTGGCTCTCCAGGGAGGACTGTGGTCAGACAAGCTGCCAACTGGCCACCTGTGAATGTGGTGCAGTGGGGGGGGGGGCCTCTTTAAGGCAGCCAGAGTGTAGAGTCACCATCTGTATCCTACAGGTCTGGGGGTACCACACGTGCTGGGTGGGGGAGAGGTGTTAAGTTGTATAACACTCCAGCCAGTCACTGCATTGAGCAAGAGCCGGGCTGTGCTTAAAATAGGCAGAACTTCAGAGGTGCGGATGATCCAGCAGCACCCTCACGGCCTCACAGAACCACCCACAGCCACTCTCCAGAGAGAAGTAACTCACCATGCATACTCTCCTGAGCCACGCGTCCTCGTGGAGTGGAGTGCCAGCCCTGGCCTTCCATGGGTGCCAGAAACAGCTAGCCAAGCATGCTGTTCTCTGAGCAGGTGACCTGATAGGTTTTTTGTTTGTTTCTTTGATTGATTGATTTTTTTTTTCAGTGTTTTTGAAGACAGGGTTTCTCTATATAACCCTGGCTGACCTGGAACTCACTGTGTAGACCAGGATGGCCTCGAACTCAAAGATTCATCCCGAATGCTGGGATTAGAGGCATATATCACCATCCTCTGGCTTGTCCTGATAGTTTCTTGCATGAAGCTTTGCAGTGACTGGATCTACTCATCTGTGGAATCCTATTTACCATAGGGATGGGGCCATGACAGTGATGCTTAGAGAAGGTCAAAGAGAGCACAGCATCAGTCAGCTGTCGGGAGCCAGTTATCATCAGCTTGTCTCAGCCTCTCTGAGCTGCTAACTGACCAGGCTAGCCCTGCCAAGTTCTCTGTTTCCCCACTAAGTACCACTATCAACATAACATCCTGCGCTGTGCCCTCCAGGCCCCAGGAACACACCTAGTCATCTCATTTCAACAAATGGTGCTGGACTACAAAAAGAGGGGAGAGGAAGAAATAAAGAGGAAAAACTCAACCCTTACCTTATATGGAACACAAACAAAAACTAGTGACTATAAAACACTAAAAAGAAGCAGGAGAAAAATCTTTGTAAACTTGAGTTGGGAAAATATTTCTTAGCAGAGTACAAAAAGAATAAACTATATAAGAAATTGATAAGAACACCACACACACACACATCTTTATTACAATTGAAGGTGCCTCTTTCTAAAACCATCATTTAAAAGAGGAATGTTGTTTGCACAGAATTAATGAACATCTATGTTCATTATGGCTCCTATGAGCAAAAATGAGCTACACACACATCGGGTCAGTGGGAAAAAAGAGTCCAAGGGAGCCTCATGGGTGATATGAGTTTTCATGCCCTGATATCAGCCATGGTAACATGGTTGTGCGATTCTGTTAAAAACCCACAGAAAGTCGGGTGTGGCCATTCACCCCTTTACTCACAGTACTCAGAAGGCAGAAACAGGTAGAGTTCTATAACTTCAAGGCCAGCTGGGTCTAATGGCAAGTTCCAAGCCAGTCAAGGAAACATAAGAAGACCCTGTCCTCAAAAAATAAATTAAAAAATTGAACCATCCTTAGAATAGATCAATTTTGTTTTTTTAACAAACTATATTTCAATAAAACTGATTTTAAAAATCAACTGTATTCACATGTATTTGCAAAAAAAATCATATGAAAAATATCACTTATAATTGCACCAAATAATCGTAACTTAGAGACAAATTTAACCAGAGTTGTGTAAGACCTGATTATCAAAAGATACAATCCACTAGTCAGAGAAATTCAAGAAAACCTAAATAAATGGAGAGAGAGAGAAACTTCCAGTCTAGCTCTGTCTCAAAAATAAATAAATGAATGAACAGATGGGAGATATACTATGTTGATGAATTGGAAGACAGATGTCTGGTCTCCCTAAAATTGGTTTATATATTTCTGCAATCCCAATCAAAACATCAGAAGGTTTTATGTGGATTCAAAACAAACTGCTTGAAAATTTATATGTTAGTACTAAGGATCCAGAACAGTCAAAACAAGCTCAGGGTCTGGAGAGATGGCTCAGGTTAAGAATGTTTCTTACTCTTGCAAAGGACTTGGGTTTGGTTTCCAGCACCCACACAGACGCTCACAAACGTCTACAACTTGAATTCCAAGGGCTCTGACGTCCACAGGCACCAGGTATATACATGGCACACATACATACATGCAGGCAAAACACCCATATCCATAAAATAAAATAAATATTAAAAATAAATTTGGAAAAAATAAACAAATTTGGAGATTGCATACTACTACTTCCATTCAAGATTTATGTAAAGATTTACATTTACATTTAAATGACCAAAGCAGTATACTGTTGACTCAAGGAAAGACAAGAAGCCCTCAGAAACAAATACTTATTTGCTGAGTTTTGTCAAAGGTGAAGGAATTCAGAGAAGAAATGGCAATTCTTTTCAGTGAGCAGGGCTAAAATGACTGCACATTCACATGGCAGACATGAATCTCTCCATACCTCAATCCCAACTCACACTCTGTGCTCAAAAATCTATTTTAAATGCATCTTAGAGCTCAAGGACAGGAGTACAGCTCTGTGGCATGTGATTGGAATGGAGTTTGATCCCAAGGGCCACAGCTGATTAAAGGACAAACAAATATTTTTAGACAAAAATGAAGAAACCACTAATCAAAAAAGATTGTTCAGCTGGGTGGTGGTGGTGCATGCCTTTAATCTCAGCACTCAAGAGGCAGAGGTAGGCGGATCTCTGTGAGTTGGAGGCCAGCATGGTCTACAGAACAAGTTCCAAGACAATCAGAGTTACACAGAAAACACTGGGTCAAAAATAAATAAATAAATAAATAAACAAACAAATAAATAAATGAAAGAAACAGATTGCTCATCAAGAGTAAATAATGGAAGAATAGGGAAGAAAGCAATAGCTGGGAGACAGGATCTGTGCATATATTCATCCAGGAACTAGAATACAAGTTTCAGAAGATCCTATGACTCAATACACACACTGAAGAAGACTAGAACATACACGTCACAAAATGACACTCTAAGTCCAGGCTATGAACAAATGACCATGGACTGGGACTGGGTAGCTTAAACATTGTTTTTCTTCTTTCCCACAGTTCTGTTGTCCAGAAACACAAGGTCAAGTCTAGTGGTACCATGGCTGGTGAAGGCCCACTTTTTGGGTCATATGCATCTTCTCCCACACCCTCATACACAGTCAAGGACACTAATTCCAACATCATGAGGGATCCACCCACATGACCTCACTACCTCCCAAAGGCCAGACCTATTAACAACGCTGTTATCTCAGGATCTAGGGTTTCAACTTATGAATGTGGGGGAAGGGACACAAGCAGTCAGTCCATCATAGCAACCGATAAGCACATAAAGGAATAGTCAATGTTATTAGTCAGCAGGAAACGCAGATGTTCCTAAAGCCAGAGTTCCTGGGTCTTTACCTCTGGGAGTGTCTGTAATTGTCACAGAAGAGACATCCTTCTCAGGATCACTGTGTGGTCCCTAGTAACCGCAGAATACACTGTGTATTCCAAGACACTCCCTAACGTTCACAGGCCCAACACCCAGGGTGCCTGGTCTAAGTGCTTCTGTATCAACTGCCCATTTTTGTTCCAGCCCACCTTACTTAACTCACTAGTTAAGTCCGAACACCTACTGTGCAAAGCCGAGTGACATCCTGGGTGAACATAGCCTGGCCCCTGACTTCACAGCTTTCTCAACCTGGTAGAGGAGTTAGTTCTTATCTCAGGTGGTTCCTGGAAGAGTGACTGTCCACTGAGGGTGGGTAGGAGTGTTCACATAGCTCATAAGAGATGTCACTTCAAGGCAGAAAGCCAGATCCCCTGGCTGCACCATCTACACTGACACTCATGATGATGCTACCAGAAGCCCTTCAGAAGCCAAAAGCCTCTGGAAGTCTTCTGGATGTTGCCAGGTAGCCGAGAGAGCAACTGCAGTAGTGAGAAGGGAGCCTGCTACATGGTAGGTGTAATTAACAGAAACTTCTGAACTTTCCAATTAGCTCAGTCTGTGAGGAGCAGACTGAGTCCTCTAGGGTACTAAAGTGTAATTTAAAGGAATCTGCATTTGTTTTGGTGAAGGTTTCATGAGATTGTACCATAGTAGAGCCCACTGGACAACACCACAGACAAGATCAAAACCTAGAAGGGACCACCTGGTTCTGGGTGCCCACTGAACCCTCTGATCTCTCTACCCTGACACTCAGTCTGCAGAGCAGATGGACTTGGAGTACATGCCCACATATTGCCAACCTAACCTCCTGCCTCAGGCAGACTAAGGAGTATGTTCGTATGCATGCCAGGGGGTGTCCACAACCCCTCCACAAGCCTCACAAACACCTGCAAATAAGGCAAGAGGCAGAGCTCCTGAGGTAAGGCTCACACAAGCCTGCTAACTTCCCCTCCCCAGCTTGAAGGGAGGGACACATTCTCTAGACCCAAAGGCTCTCATGGCTGCTACAAGGACTTCCTGATTCAGGCCTCAGCTCCCAGCAGACACAGCATTTTGATGCTCCAGCCAAATCTTCCCCCCCCCCCCCCCCCCTTGGTTTTTCGCGACAGAGTTTCTCTGTGTGGCCCTGGCTGTCCTGGACTCACTTTGTAGACCAGGCTGGCCTTGAACTCACAGAGATCCACCTGCCTCTGCCCCTCAAGTGCTGGGATTAAAGGCATGCGCCTCCACACCCGGCTACTCCAGCCAATTCTTAAAGATGCACCATGTAAAGACTGCTCTGGATAGCAAGATTGCATCACCACAGACACTTGTACCAGATATCCACAAGTGTGATAGTCAAGGTGGCAGAATCTAAGTCCAGGAGCCCCAGCCTAATCCCGGCCTGCAAACTCTGAGACAACCTGGCAGCCAAGGCTCCTTGCAAGACACACTGGCCTCAGTTCCCATGCACACACTCACACACTACGAATGTTCACACTCACACCACCCACCACGCATGCATGCAAACACATCCACATGCACTCTCTTGTGGATTCATGCTTACACACAAGTGAACACTTTATCCATGCATGTATTCACTCATATACAGGCTAACCACAGACCCTCAGTGATAGCCTGGTTCTCTGGAACCCTTCCCCCCATCAAAACAGGTCTTGTAGTTAGCAAACAGGCCAGCAAGGATGGGCTGTCCCACACAGCTAGCATATAAGCCCTGGCTCTATGATCCACCTGAGGCCAAATGCTTCTCACAGACCCTTCAGGACCACTTTTCTCCAGTTTTCATTTGGCTCTGGGAGTCTGTGGAGCCTGTGAGCCATAGCCAGGCTCTGGAAGCACCACCTATCTGCCATTCTCAGTTGCAACTGCGCCCCTCCCCAGCAGCTGCAGAAGTAGCAAGTCTTGGGGTTCTCACCTGCCAGCACAGCTGCCCTCACGGATATGTGGCAACTAGCTGCAAACACAGAGGAGACTGCTACTGGTGGCAATGGACAGAGGCCAGATGCTACCAGCATCCCACAGTACAGAGGGAGCTTTTACCCTACGGAGTTACCAAGCCCTAATATCTGCAGCGCTGAGGCTGGGCCAGCCTGGGTTGAAATGGCTCAGGGACCCATCAGCATGGAAGCTTCATCTACTGGCACATGACACAGGCAAACCCCTGGCTGTGCATCAAAGCAGCCCCAGCACAGGGCCTGAGCCTCATGCCCGTTCTCCAAACCAGATTTTCAGCTCATGTTGATTCCTAACCATCTCCACACAGTGCTTCCCTCCCACCTCAAGAAAAGGATTTCCAGGCAGACGTGCCTGCAGTGACCAAGACCCAACAGTCATATTCAAGCTGTCAAAAGGTGCTGGCCAGCCTCAGGTGGCTCCTGAAATGTCCAGGCAGTCACCCACTGGGCCACCTTCCTAATTTGTCCTAAAGCTGAGATTTGTCAGCTTCTCCATGTAATGAGATAGCTTGCTTGCAAGGTGGTAAAGGCACAGGACAGAAGACATGTTTGTAAAATGGTGGGCAAGGAGCATGTGCAGTAGCTGAAAGCTGATCTGCAGGCCCCAGGAGGCTGACAGTTGAGAGGGCAGGGATACCCAGAACCACTTGACACCAGGTCCCTTTCTATCTGTCACAGAAAACACAGCTGAAGTCATAAAACCACTAAGCCTTCTGGGAAGAGAGAGGGTGAAGACCCTAGGAGCATTTGTTGAGGTCTGGCTGATTGCTATTTCCTGGGCCTTTCCATGGGGAGAGCCAGAAAGAGGGACATTGTGCTGATGACCTTCCACTACAAGGGAACAACAGCAGAGTCCCATACACCACATCCATAGCCCCACAGACCCTCCCAGCATTGGCAGGAGCCACATGCTGCGAGAACTAAGTCACTCAGGATACAGGAGTGATGAGCCCCAGCGGTCTGTGCCCCAGGAGCCACCATCTTGAGGACACATGAGATGCACTGTGGTCAGTGGCATGGAAAAGCAAGGCGAAGACCAGGTATGGCTAAGGTAAGGGGAGGACAGGTGGTGGCCATTCTCCAACATCTGGCCTGGGCTTGCCAATTGTCCTTGCTGACTGCTGAGATTGTCACTGTGACTTTTCTGACTTCTAAACTGTGAGCCACTGTCAGGACAGGGCAAGCCTTTGCCAACAAGAGACCGTCCAGAGCCCTACTACTCCCTCTGAGCCTTTGCTTGGGCCAATGTGACTGAGATAAGGTAGCTGTCCCCCTAGCTGGAGGTGTACTTGAAATAAGAGACAGAAGAAAGTTCTGTGGTCCTGAGCAATGACCAGGGGACTTGTCACTGAAATGTGTCCCACCATCCTATCAGGTAAGCCATGTAGTCACCAAACAGACAAGAGCAGAAAGATGAGGTCATTGTCCTGGGACACAGGGGAGACCCTTGAAGACACAGCCAGAGCCTGGGTGAGGACAGTTCTCAGAACACATGAGGAAACAAGGCCATACTGTGACACTCTTCTGAATCTGGCACCAAGAGGATATCCTAAAGGATGGTTCAGGGACATATAGGAAAGAGAGGCTCTGAAGAGAAGTCAAAGGCCTGGCCCAGCACAAGGAGAAAGATGGGACCCATTGCTTCTGGTTGTGCTGACACAGGGAGGTGTTGGAGAAGTACTTGGCTTTGGCCATGCTGAATGTGAGGCATTTTCAAAGACATTTAGGGAATGATATAAGGTCAGAAGCTGGGCAGAACTCGTGGGATGTGGGAGACAGGCCCCAGCTGGGGATGCAAATTTAAAGTCGTTGGCATATAGACGACATTTGAAGCTATGAGATTGCTAATGCAGAAGTGGAGTGAGAAGAGGGAACCTGCCCCAGCCTGATGGAGCCATGAAGCTGGGGGGAGAGGGGTGTGGTCAGCCGAGAAGGCTGAGAAGGGTTCTGTGCATCACCAGCCATTGAGCAAAAAAGAAGGGGTATCAGAAGCAACCGATCTTGCTATGGTAAAGGTGGTCAGTGAACTTACTGAGCATTAGTAGCCCTAGTCACATGGAAGGTCCCTTTACAAGAAAGTTAAGGAGTCATAGGCACAAGTCCTGCTGAGAAGGTAGGAGGTTGCTAAGAAATGGGACACTTGCCTAATGTCAAATCAGAGGCTGGAAAGTGAAAGACAAGCCCCAGCTGCAGGTGGAGGTTTGAGAACCCTCCCTTGAACATTCTTCAAGGTGGAGCTGAGCAGCAGGAGCCTTGTGCCCAGCTCCTTTCCTCAGCAGCATGGTTATGAGATGGACCGTACTGTTATGTGCAGTGGGTCTCCTGTCCCATTAAGAAAGGGTTCTGTGGCATGAACACACAAGAATGTGGCATCTATGTTGTCTGGTTCCAATTCTTAGTACCCACACAGAGCGGCTGGGGGGCATTCCCATTGGTGACTCTAAGGACAAAGAGATACACATCTTGTTGGCTCTCTACTTGGGGATATGTTTGCTGGGTCATAAACTCAACACTCTAACCAGAAGTTAGAAGCAGCCTGTGGTTAGACAAGGTGGATTTAAGTGGGAGAATACACACCACGGAGAATGTAGGGTGCCTCAGGAAGATGGTACTGAAAAATATAGGTGACAAGTTTAGGGTTTTTGGTAGGTGAACTCCAAGAGGGTCTGAGGTGCTTAGCATAAGGGGTAACTATTTATCTTCACAGCTCTTACACAGGATCAATGAGGCTACCTGAAGCTGTGGCTGGCTAAGCAGCCACTTGTCCCCATGTTAGCCGGGATGAAAAACAGCAGCTCTTACTCAGGTTAGCCCAGATAGGATATCACCGTTCAGGTTGAGACATGTCATGTTTCAGGTGGTATTCGGGTGAGTCTTTTGTGTTCTACAGAGAATAGCAAAGCCCCACTAGAAGTGTCAAGGCCGGCTGCCAATGGCAGCAGTCACTGCCCATCCCATAGGACATGCAGAAGTACACCTTCAATAGACAGGCAGTTTTCCAAAGTGGGGCATCAGCCCACATTTCCACAGATAATGTGCAGTGAGTGCACACAAAGCATGATGGGCTGAATGAATGAAGCAATGGGAAAAGCTAGATCTGAAGCAGGCAGTACAACCAGGTTTGGGTTTTTTTTGTTTGTTTGGTGTTGGACTCGCTTTGTAGAACAGGCTGGCCTCGAACTCACAATGATCCGCCTGCCTCTGTCTCCCAAGTGCTGGGATTAAAGGCATGTGCCACCACGCCCAGCTCAGGCTTGGGTTTTAAAGACAACTCTCCCTAGAAGCAAGGAGCACATCCAGTATATAGATTTCAGCTTTTACAACCTCATTCTAAAAACAGAAGCCAGTGTTCCCTGGAGAGTTGCCTCACCCTGGGTCAGGAAACATAAAGGCTAAGTCTGGAATATTGTGTGCCATGATGTAAGAACATTTTCAACAAAAAGCAGCCACAAATGTTGATGAGGCATGCCAACAAAGCCAGGGGAGCAATGTGAACAGCATACTGGTAGAGCTGGATCATATCCCACACCATGAAACAAATGTCTGTAAGTACATAGCAATACAAGTGATTGAACAGCCGAATAAAGGAGGAAGAGACAAATCGGCTGTGCAGAAACAGGGGTCCCCTCAAGAAGGTGACTGCGAGCCTCTCTACAAAACCCCCGTGGCTCACCAGCCTGTGCATGCTCACCTAACATCTCTCTCTCTCTCTCTCTCTCTCTCTCTCTCTCTCTCACACACACACACACACACACACACACACACACACCTTCACTGTGAACTGCTCCATTGCTGTCCTCTTGTCTCCAGAGCCAAGACAATGGTTCCTCCTCCTGCCCAACTTTGGGTTTTGAGCCTCCAACAGTGTGAGCTAATAAACCTCTTTCTCTGTATCAGAAGCCTGGGTCAGGTATTTCATTACAGTGACAAAAAGCTGACTCACAGGGCACCTTAGCCACGTGATCTAATCTATGTCACGATGAATGGTGTAGACTGTCGTGTGAGCTCCCAATAAACCATGTCAAATGGTCCTTTGCCTCAGAGGTCTTCTTCCCTATATACCACAGCCCCTGACTAATCCCAAGGGAAAAGTGGAATAACTTCTGACTGGGGGTGAGAAATGCTACAAAACACATGAGTGGCCATCAAGAACACAGGACAAGAGATGCTGCCACAACCACAAGAGGTCTAAGGAGACACAACAATAAATCTCACATGGGATCCAGGTGGGGTCTGGGGACAGAGAGGACGTTAAGGGAGAGCTATAGAGATGTGAAAATAGCATAGACACTGTTCATCGATGGTGTAGCTTTGACATACCCTGCCTAAACTCACAATCCTCCTGCCGCAACCTTCCCAGTGCTGAGATTACAGGCGTGTATCATTACACCAGATTACAAATATACCACATTAACATAAGATTGTAATGTGAAAGAAAACAGGCTTTGGGTATACAGAATCTCTACCAGCTCTACAGCTTTCCTACAAATCTAAATATTCTAGAATAAATTTATTATGAAAAAAAGTTGCTAACAAGAAATGTATATGTTGTATATGCTCAAGTGTGGGTAAGACAGAGAGATGACAAACAAAAAAATGGCTGCTGAATGAATGCTGGGATTACATAAGACAATGGATTTCTTAAGTCACTTTTTCTTGTCACTTTCATTACATAAGAAAAAGCTATAAAAGGGGGAAGATCGTCTGGTGAGTATCTGGCAGTTCGGTAGAGGATCTATATAATTTATCACCCAAACCAGGACACTGTCACAAGGGAAAGGGACACTATTAATAATCATGCTAGGTCAGCAACTGGAAGCCAATGTCCCAGGTGACCCTAGGTGTCTGTTCACTGTGTGGAAACAGAGCTCACAGTTACACCCTCTAGATAAGCTTTGATGACCCTGGGAAGACCGTGAGGGTCAGCAGGGAGGTCAAGCTAGGCAAAGAAGGGCAGGAGGGGTCTCTGGAGATGGAAAGAGGGGGCCTGATCAGAATAACGTGAAGGCCTGAGCACCTCCTTACCCAAAATAGCTCCTCCTAGACTGCCTCCGCCTCTACCCTGCCTGTCAGGGCCTTTACCAAGCCCAGATTCAGGGTGGCAATCTTCACCCTCTTCCCTGGGATAGGTTTGTCAGAACTCAGTCACTGAAGACCCACTCAGATTTGTACACTTTTACTTGAGGTGCCACCTGAGCTCAAGGCACACAGGGCCACCCTCTCGGCAACTGTGCCCTGGATGTTCAGAATAGGCAGCTCATTCATGCACCACCAACCAACCCCTGGGTCTCAGCCCCTTTTGCTGGGGACACCAAAGCACTGCTGGAAGGACCAGAGGAGAGCAGGGACATGAGGGGCCTGGGACCCTGCCACCTCTTTCAAAGCCTTTTGCATCTTCTCTCCTACTTGTTTCATTCTGCCCCTCCTCAACTTCCTCTCGCTGTTCATCGAACTTTATAAACCCCCTTTTCTGCCTGTGGAGCCAAAATATGACTCCAGAAGCACAAAGTAACTTTGATGTTCAGAAGAACACAAAGAGATTGGGGTAAGGGTGCAGTCAGTAAAGCGCCTGCATTGTAAACAGGAGGATGTAAGTTCGAATCTCCAGTCACACACAAAAGGCAAGGCATGGGGGCGGGGGTGCACATCTATAATGCTGTACTTAGCAGCCAGAGATGAGTGTGTGCCCAGAGCTTGCTGGCCAGCCAGTCTATGAGCTCTGAGCTGAGTGAGAGAAGCTATCTTAAAAAATAGAGAGGAGAGCCTCAGAAGACACTCAACACTGACCTCTGGCCTCCACAGGCATGTGCACATGTACCCACACAAACTTATGTGTGCACTACACACATACACACAGACAAAAAAATAGATAGGAGGAAAGAGCAAAACAATGCGGCCAAAACAAATAAGACTCGTGGATAGACATGGGCAGACCCAACAGAGGCCACCCAGGAACTGACTCCAGCGTGTTTAGGAGGTTCCCAGAAAAGTCGCTGCAACCAGATGTGTTGGGTGTGGCTCCAAAGACGTGTGGCTGGGAACAGTGAGATGGAGTAGACCCAGACCCCGGATACCTCAAAGTTTGGAGCTACAAGCACTGACACCCAGGCTGGTAGGTGTTGGAGTCCAGCTCTCTCCCTGCTTCGGCCTGTCTCTCTGGAGCATGTGGACACACCCCAAAGGTCTACCTTCACTGTGGCACAGAGATCACACTGGTGGTCGCAGGTGAGCCCGCCTTTGTCCCATGTAGCATTGCCAGCATCTCAATCCCAGCCAATAAAGTGCATCCGTGCCCAAAAGTCCCGCCCACACTTCCCACCGTTCAAAGAGGGGACCTTCACCCATCTGGGGAGCACACACAGATCTAGGTAGATTTTAGGTGTGCCTACACTTTTCTGGACCCACCATGTTCGCTGCAGCCCACAGCATCGGTCCCCAGGGATTCTAACAACAGCCAACATGGCCCTATCCAATGGGACAAGAGAGGGGAGTGAACCCGTTCCCACTTCAGCCGGTATGGAGTGAACCCCGGCTCCCGCCTCAGCTGGTATACAGCCTTATCTTTCACTGCCCCCAGACACTCACACCACCAAGGGACACTCAGCCAATTTTTTTATGCTATACAGATGAAGACAGGGTCACAGCTGAGCAGTGACATCTCCATCCCCTCACATAAAAACACACATCCCACGGTGGATACACACCCCTGACTCCTTGGACTCACTTTCCAAAGTTAAAAAGATAAGTCCCACATATCTTTCCCCAAAGGCCTTGGTGCTTTAGGTACTGTGTGAGAACTGGTTTGGGGGACTGAGCTAGTTTGGGGGGTGGGGCTCCATGTGTGATAAGTAGCCTCAGCTGAATTCTCACCACACATGGCTCAGATCTGCACCACCAGGAAAGGCCTTGTACATTATTGGAAAACTCTCTAAATGAAGGTCACTGTGGGCAAATGTGCTACCCACGACCCTTTTGACCTGTCCCAGCTACTCCCTTTCCCTGTTCAACTCTTCCCGATAGCCAGCTTTGATGCATAGCAACCTCAGCCCACCTTCAAGCAGGATCTTGGCCCTGTGAAGTTCCTTTCCTAGGCCCTGTGAAGTCCAAGTGGAACCTGGAATTGACCTCCATAGCAGATATAGGAGAAGGTATCCTGCCATCAAGACTGCTCCTCAAGAAGCTTGCTACCTTCCGCTTCTGCCCTGATATCCCACCAGAGATTATGGGAGGTGAAAAGCCTAAGACTATGAGGACAACTGAGTTCAAATGTGTCCCCAGGTTCTCAGGTATTCCTTTCAGAAGGCCAAGCACAGTCCCCCACCCTTCTGCCTAGTACACACTTAGTTCCTTAGTTCTTCACTTCTAGAAGGATGAAGCGTGACTTCAGAGGGTGCTGTTCCTGAAAGTTCATTTGGTGGAGACTTGAAGCTAGAAGCAGATCCCACAGTCCCTCCACCCTCAGAGAATGGCATCCAGTGGTCACATCAAATTCTCAGAAGAGACCTGAGCAGCCTTCCATGAAGGCCACTCAAAGAAACTGCCTGATGGTGCCGGAGTAGGGCACTAGGTCTTGTGGTGACTCATTAAGTAGCAGGATATCCTTACACACTAGCAGCAGCAGGGACTCTTGGGATCTGACTCCTGAGAGAGGAACCACTTTGGTGTCTGAACATGGACATCACAAACTCCCTGGCCACAGAATCACAAGAAACAATCAAAAATATTTCTTAAATCACTGTATTTGGGGGTAACTTATCAGGAAAAGACAGTCATCATGATGGTCCCCAGAGCACCAAGAGAGTCTGTCTTGAGAGACACAATGTCAGCAGATCCTGTCTTCAGCCATGAATGGTCTTACCATAAGCAGTTAGCTCCAAGGCAAGTGACCATGGCACCTAGGGAAAGGCGGGGATGCCAAGAGTATGGCACCCAAGGCTGCCATGAGCCCTTTCCTACCTTCAGGGCCTTGTGTCAAAAACAACAACAAAATGTCATACACACGAATGCTGGGAAGTACCAGTGACACCCAGAATGAACTCAGAGAAACACACATGCTATTTACTACTTGCTGTGGCCATAGGTTAAGCCTTCTGCATTGGGAGCATGTAGAGTCATATGGTAATTCTGAAAGCCCAGAAACCTTTTCAAAGTCAACTTCTTAAATTGCTGTGAGAAGTGGAATGTGCCTGTTCCTATTTTTAATAGATTGGGGGCGACACTACTTCCCACCTACAGTGTATCCTTGGCTTCAGAACTGAAATAACAGTGAGCTGGGGTTTCACACAATCCACACGGGCCAGAATATGGGAGGAAACATGCTGGAGACCAGTGTGGGTTCTCGGGTCACACTTCGGGGAACAGGAATAGGAGAGACTCATAGCTGCACCCAGGCAAGTTGGCAAGTGTCTGGTCTCTGCTGGCCCAGCCACAGTGGCCTGTGGAACTGCCTTGATTCTTTCAAAAAGCAGATTTCAACTCATTGGGAAATGAGTTTTCGACGAAGCAGGCACTCTGGTTTAAAAAAAAATAACAAAATTGTATTAATTACGGTTTCCGCCGTATTGCCCTAAATTTTGATCATCATAATTGTTCAACATGTGGGACAGTGGTGATTAATATAAACAATTTGATGAGATCTAAACTCACCCAGAAGACAAACTTCTGGGTGTGTCTGTGAAGGAGTTTCTGGATATAGTTACATGAGGAGGAAAAGCCACCCTGACTCTGGACATTCCATAGGCTGAGGTCCTTGCACAGCATAAAAAGAAGCCAGCTGGGCACCAGTGTTCACCCCTCTACTTCCTGACTGTAGATGGAATGTGACCAGCTGCCCCACACTCCCACCATCATGCCTTCCCTGCCACAACGGACTGTGAGCCAGAATAAATGCTTCCTTATGTGCCTTTTGCCAGGTGCTTTGTCACAGGGGTGAAAGGAGTAACGGATCTCTGCCTGATTCAGGCGGGTGGGGAGCACTGGCTCTGACCCTGGCAAGGGCAAGACACCTTGGAAGAGCCCTGAGAAAAGAACGACATGCTCTCTCTGGGGGAGACAGCCCCATACCCATGCAAGGGGGATGGCTGAGGAGATTGGGCACCTGTCACATGCCAGTGTATTGGCAATAAAAGCTCGCTGGCACCAGAGCTCAGAGCAGAGGGAAGGGCACAGAGACACGGCTCATCATAATTTCAGACGCAAGGGAAACACCTAGTTAGAAAGCAGCAGAGCCGGGCGTGGTGGCGCACGCCTTTAATCCCAGCACTTTGGAGGCAGAGGCAGGAGGATCTCTGTGAGTTCAAGGCCAGTCTGGTCTATAAAGTCAGTCCAGACAGCCAGAGATACACAGAGAAACCCTGTCTTGAAAAACCTTAAAAAAAAAAAAGAAAGAAAGAAAGAAAAAGAAAAGAAAAGAAAGCAAGAGTGACAGTGGTGGAGGCCCCAGACTTTTGGCTAAAGTGAACCTTAAACACAATTCTGAATTTCCTCCTGGGGAAGGAAACGTGAGCAGGACCACAGGGCCTCAACCCTCAGCATCAGGACCAGTGCCAATGTGGACAGCTCCCTCAACACCCACGGGTATGGAGGCTGGTAGGAACACACATCCTTCTTGTAGCTTCATCAGCAAAACAAAGATGCGGTGACCTATAGGACAGCCACCCCTCAGCAGCCAAGCCTAGATGCAAATTGTTGGGCTGCCGAGCAAATGGGCCACACGAACCCAGTGTGCCAGCCATGTTTTGGTTACACATGGGAAAGGATCTGCCTGAAAGCCTGTAAGGGGCAATGTGTAGATAATACAGTGACTTTTAGGTTCTAGAGACAGTAGAAACAAGTCTGAGCAGCCTCACCGTAATTAAGGTGTGAGTCTTCTGTTGAGCCAGCATCCAGCGAAGTCAGGCAGGCGTCCACCTCATTGTTCCTAGCTCATTAGGGCCGAAGGTATGGGCCTACCAGCTCCCTATCCTCACTCAACAACACACCTGCTATATATACTCACTGCATACTCAAAGTTCTTGCTATTTGAACTGTGTCGATGGATCAGTGACATTTCCTGGGAGCTGGGTGGGTATAACCCTGCCAGACCTCTAGACCCTCTTGAACCAGAATCTGTGTCTTCAAATCCCCCCCACCCCCCAGGGCACGTAGGCACCAATGACACTTTGAGAATCTATGTGAGCTATCTAATCCAACTATTTAGAAGCAACCCTTTCCCACAGCTTGGCCTCCCTCAGAATCCACTCCCTCCCCCCACCCCCAGAATTTCTTGGGCCTCATCAGCAGAGAGAAGTCCTGAACAAAAATGACTTCCTATGCTGTCTGCATTGCTTCTCAGCTCAAAACTGGGTGGCTAAATTTTTAAACAAAAAGCTGTCTTATTTTTAGCATTGTAAACTGCACAACCAGATGGATAGATATGCAGAGATGACATTTGTTACATAAAAATGCCTGACAGTGGGTCCCAAGTCCATTCTAAAGAGGCCTCATTGGCTAGAAGGAAAAGAAGCGCTGGACTCCATAGCCATTCAAAGCGTCCTCCTGGGCCCATGTACTATACCTGGAACTCAAGAACTCAAGAGAAAATGTCCAGAGAAGCAGGGACACAGTGACCAAGAGAGGAACTACTGGCTAGGACCACATGCCCTCCTTCCCAACCTGCACCCAGATCCTACCCACACCTGGGGGCCATTCCAACGGGGCTACAACCAGGGAAGATCCTCACTGTTGGCAGCCAAAGGCTTCTGGATGCCAAAGCCTCTCCAGGCCTGAGCTACACAGGAGTCCTCTCTTCCCTTACCACAGAGATTGAGGAAATGCCTGGGGAGACAGTGCAGTCAGTACAGCACTTGCCATTCTAGCGTGATGGCCTGAGTTCAATCCCCTGAACGCATATTTTTAAAGCCAGGTGTGGTGACACACACTTGTAATGCCAACACTGGGGAGTCAGAGACAGGAGGATCCCTGGAGCTCACTGGCCAACCTGTTTGTCCACTTGACAGACTGCAGGCATGTGAGAGACCCTGTTTCAAAAACAAAAGGTAGGAAAACAAAACAAAACAGTGCCTGAAGATTAACACCCAAGACTGTCCTCTGATCTAGACACACACACACCTCAACCTCAAGGCCCCAGCTGGCTGGACAAAGGCTCTCAGTAAACTGTGTCAAAGTGACAGTTTGAAACACAGCTTGAGTAGGACCTTGGGGATCGCCACCTCAGTCTCTGCTTCCTGAGTTCTGGGTAATAACATCAATGAAAGAGAGGTGAGTGTCACTGTATAACCAGAGCCATGGGCTTCAGATGCCATGACATACCTCCCAAGACACCCAACAAAAGTCACCAGAATGCTACAAAGATTAGCAAGGGTCTCAGTAAAGTATCCATATTCAAGATGAATAGACTTTAGTCAGTCGGTTGGTTTCTGATTTTTAAACTGTCTCACTGCATAGCCCAGCCTGGCCTCAAACTTGTGATCCTCCTGCCTCAGAATTCTAAGTGGGATTACTACCAATGCTTGGCAAATGAATGTTTGAGTCAGTAGTCTGTTCAGCTAGCATTAACCATGTGAAGCTAAACCAGTACCCAGCAATCAAATGGAACCAACATACAGGAAGACGAAAAAACTCTGAGCAAACAAATACCTTCAATGTGTTCAACCTAAGAAAATGTGGAACTCAGAGAACAAGGTGTTATTCTCAGTGGGTTGAAATTCTCAATATAAAAAAGTAAAGTTGGGCCAGTGATGACTCAGCAAGTAAAGGCACTGTCTACCAAGCCTGACAACCTGAGTTTGATCCCTGGAACCCACATGTCAGAAGAGAACCAACTCTCTCAAGTTGTCCTCTGACTTCCAGGTGTGTGCCACAGTAGTGTATGACAGCCCAAAATCTACTGTCCCTCAGACAGCTCTATCCCCATCCAAATGAGCCAGCCCTGGACACCTGTTGTAACATAGCTATGGTATTCCTAGAAATTCATCCTAAGGTCACAGTGTCAAGCACAAAGAAGCACATGCAAAGATATTCATGGCTATGTAGTTTATCATATTTCAAAAATGTCCTCCACTAGGAAATTAAAAGTAAACAGAGCAATTACATCTACACAGAGGAAGGTACGCTGACGGTTCCTCAGGGTCACAGGGGCTTAGACAAGAGATGCCTGGACCTCACCCTGGTCCAGCCCACCTCCATAAGCTGAACCTCAGCTTCTCCAGGAAGGGACTGAGTGTCATTCAAAAGTGTCCACTGAATGTGATGCACCACCTAGGCGGAGAGTTACTGATGTGAATCTAATGGCCAACTGATGCTTCAGATCTCTTAGATGCTGGTGACAAGTTGATAAATAAAAAAGCAGGTTTACAACAAAACTGTGTAGAATGTGATCCCATTTCTGCACAAAAGGGGGAAAGAAAGGTGTCTCTACACAGCTCTAGGTGGGACTGGATTCCTAGATCCCTGGAAGAAAGTCTGAAAGAGGGCCTGCAGCCAGACATTCACCTGAGGATCTCACCATGCTGAACACACATTTTGACTTAAAGTAGAATTTCTTTTTCAAATATATACATTGTGATGCACTTATAATTAGAAAAAACCGAGTTTTTAAACATTTCTTTTTAAAGCAGTGTTTTAAATGTCTGGGTCCCTGTCCTGAACTGCACTCCCCGACTTGACCATCCTGGAGAGGCACCCTCACTTATTTCTAGGGTTCTGAATGGAAGCAAAGCCTTCTCAGCTATCAGGTACTCCCTCTTGTTAAGGGGACACCACACTGAGTCTGGGACAGCAAGCCCCAGTCTGCTAGGATGGACGAATGTCTCAGCAGGTTACAATAGCGAGAGAGTGTTGGAAGCCCCTCAGTATCTTATGAACACTAAGGCAGTAACAGGAGGCTCCTCTCCAAAACAATTTCTAGTAGAAGTCAGAGCATAGAGTAAAAGCCATGGGGAAGGAAACAGAGCCCTTGGTTTGGAAGAAGTGCAGAGAATTCTCCTGCCCCAAATACCTGTCAGGGAGGAAGGACACATTGGAGTTCCAGGGGAATTAATAGGGACAGAGGCTGTTTGAGATCTTGTTTGGCACAACTATACAATTTTTTTGGAGGGGGGGTGGTTTCGAGACAGGGTTTCTCTGTCTAGCCCTGGCTGTCCTGGACTCACTTTGTAGACCAGGCTGGCCTTGAACTCGCGAAGATCCACCTGCCTCTGCCTCCCAAGTGCTGGGATTAAAGGGGTGAGCCACCACCGCCCAGCTAACTATACTGTTTAGTTGCACTTTACCTGCTACTTTGTTAAATTGCCCTCCTGTTTTCTTCTCTTTTTCCCTCTTAGCTGAGTAAATCTGATATGTTAATTAAGTGTTTTAATCTAAAAAAAAAAAAAATTCCTCAGAAGGTCTCACATTACCATGGCAACTGTATAGTTCCAGTACATTCAAGTTACCAGCACAGCACAGCCACCTCTTAGGCTCCACTACATCAGAAAAAAGGGGTGACTTGTACACCCTGAAAAACACAGGAGTCCAGGCCCTACTCCCTCTCCGAATGTTGCTCTTCTGTCCCAACTGCACCCTTCCTATGTAAATGAATCCTAACACCTGTACACAAGGCACTGATTGAAGGGACACAGTATACCTTGACTCTATTTGTGCCCTGCTAATGACACAGACCAGAGGAGCCAAGTGGTTACCCACCTAGACAGCATTCTCAGTCGCCAGGCCTAGGACCCCACTTGGCTACTCAAGCCCACCAAAACCCAGTATGGAGTTTTGTCCGTCCAGGGCCACACAGCCAATGACAAGCACCGCCTGCGAAACATCGTACCAAACAAGGCCTGGAGAGCCACCTCAGTGGGGCACTTCATGTGAGCCCAGAACAGTTAGCACCTCTGCTGTCCTACTATGAGCCACAGAGACCACCACAGCTGACCTTGCTCCCCATGCCCCTCTGACAACAACTGAGTTCTGAGACGGCACACCGTGAAGAAGAAAGAGTGAACTTAGACCACCAACTGCAGTCCCTGCACTACATCAATTTCTGTTTCCACCCTGCTGCCTTGGAGACATGACGCAGAGAGTGAGACACAGAAGGGTGGCCAGCCCTTGGCTGGCACCAGCAAGTGCTTAGATCAAATGTGTTTCCCAGACCTCTCATCTTGTAGCCAAGAACCCGATGCAAGCCCATTTATTGACCTGCTCCTTCTCCCAACTAGGCAGGTGTCATTGGTTTTGGGTTTTGTTTTTTTAACTCTGAGTACTGATGTTGAAGACAAAAGCATGACAGGTGAGTCCTGGTGTCCCCAGGTTCAAAGCACAATGACCAGCCACCTCAGAACACAATGTGACTGGTACAGTCGAACCTCAGTGCCCCTCCCCGCTGACCATACGCAGCACAGGCCTGGAACTCACTGGCCTGGCCCCAGGCCTCCCATTTCTGAAAGGAATGCCAGCATGTACCACACACATGCTCTGCAACACAGGCCTGAGTTCTGATTATTGTAATTTCCTAAATGCTTAAATTGTTTATTGGAAATAAGTAGCTTGGGCTCCTGTGCCGAACTGTGTTCTAAAATTATAAAAACCCATCATATCTCTGCAGGCTGCCCACAAATGAAAATGCATATTTCAACTATTTTAAGAAAATGTCAAAAAACATCAAATGTGTCATGGTTGTACCATTTAAAATTATCCACATGGCATTTGTAGAAAAAGAGCTATCTATATGTTTGTTATATGTGAGTCCATCACAGTTCCCCCAAAGCTGCGTCCAGCAGGTGCTAGCTAAGTCAAAGGTCTCTGTGCCCACTAGGGCCCCAGCTGATGTGCTTACAGGGCCAGCTGTTCGGCACCTCTCATCCCCAGCTTCCCACCAGATTGCCCTGCTACTCAAGAGACAGGTCCCACAGCTATCCCTGCAGAAAGATTTCACAGAACTAGAGGTCCCCGAGGGCGGGTCTTCCCACAAAGGCAAGGACTGATTGTGCAGCATAATCCCGTGTATGTTCTGGACTTGCAAAGTGCATTGCAAACTGATGGGCCCGGGTCCCTGTGCCACCTGTAGGGCAGCCACCTCACTTCACAAACTGCACACCAAGAGAGAACCTCCTGGAATCAAAAGTAACCACGTAGCCTGCACACCACCCATAAAGGAAAGTGAAAACATGTGGTGTGCATTAATGGGTGGTGGGCGCCTGAGCCTGGAGCCTCCACGATCACTGACTCTTACTTCGAAGAGCCGGCCAGAGACTGTTCTGCCCGCTGCGCTGTTACTGAAAACAGAACACGCATGGGGACTTCAGTCATGGTCCAGTAGTTTCCCCGGAAACGCAGACTCCCCAAGAAGTGGTCCCACCCAGGTGGCGACTGTGTCCCAGCGCAGAGAAATGCCACCCCCATGTCTGCCCTGAGACAGCAAGCGAGGTTTTCAGGGGCCCGGGTACCCGGCTGTCCCCGGGAGTCCCCAGTGGGCGGTTTCACTCACCATCCTCCTTGTCGTCAAACACCGGCCTCCGCGCGCTGGCTGCCGATATGGACGACATAGACATCCTCTTCTTCCACTTGCTCCACTGAAACAGGGGGCGCGGCTGCGCGCGGGCATCGCCGGCGTCCCGGGCCCGGGGCTGGCTGGCTGCGGGTGGTGGCAGGGTGGGTGGCGCATCGGAGCCCGCGGGGCGCGCGCGACCCGGAGGCGGCGAGCCCGGGGGCGCCGTGGCGCTGCTGCCCCTGCGCTCTGCGCCGCTCCTCATCGCCAGGCCTGGGTATGCGCAGCGGCCGCAGCCCGGAACATGGCCCGCCGCCCGGCCGGGAGAGAGCAGGAGCGCTAGGGGCCGACAAAGCCGGCCGTGCTCCTAGTACCAGCTCTGGTTCGCTGGGGCAGCCGACCCGCCCGTGGATTGCGAGCAGTGGGGCGGGGCCGGAGGGGTGGGCTCGGGGTGGAGTCCGGAACCGGGGCGGGGCCAGGCGGGGCCAGGGCGGGACTGGTATTAGATTCAGCGCATCCCGCGCAGCGTGGGCTATCCGCGGAGAAGGGTCTAGTTCATGTGGGCTCAAAAAGCCTTGCACCGAAAAGGCAGCGGGGAAAAAAGCGAGAGCGGACAGATGCCAGTCTCCTTTCTATCTTGAAGCGCCCGAAAGGCCAGGGATGGGGACTCTTTGCTTCACAAGGGCGGCGGAGACCTTTGGGAGCCCTGCAAGAATGCTGTGACCGGGGAGCAATCGGGAATCCCCTGGACTTCCCAACCTCCGCTGACTTCGTAGACGAAGTCGAATGCAGATTTCTGCCACTTGATCCTTAGAAACCTCAAACTTTAGGCCGCGGCTTTGCGTTGTGTGCGTAATAGGGGTCTCAGGGAGTGTCTGCGGTGCCCGGTGCTGACAGCAGGGTGCTATCCCGCTCTGAGGCCACAGGCGGCGCGGAATCTTGATGCCTAAGGAGGATGGGAGCAGGGCGGGGTCTGGCACGCAAGCTCCGCCCTGCACGGACACCAGGACCCTGGCTGCGAGAGGGCGCATACCCACAGAAGCGAGTGTCTTGAAACCTGGTTGTGCTGTACCCTAGACTAGTTCCGACCTCTCCTTGTATAACTCATTGGGCACGGAATAGAGTTCCCAGTACAGGTTTGCGCCATAGGCCTGGTGAGGAGCACAAGTCGTCCAGGGTCCTGTGTCCTCTCCAAGATTCCACCAGGGTCTTCGCTGCACATTGGAAAGCCTGGAGCACAGTTTAGCCTCTGTCTCTGTTCCTGTCCCTTCGGAAGTCTCTGCTTCAGTCCTGCCCTAAAACCTGGTCACAAAAAATAACCCTTCTCTTCACCACCTGGAAGTCCTGGAGTGACCTTCTTTCTGCCCCTGTGTGGATTATGGGTGACCACAAGACAACAGACTCCTCCCTCACCATAAGTGCTGCAGCATCCGCCAGCCGCCATAGGGAAGTTCATCCCTCCCTACCACCTTTGAATTTCAGTAAGGCCCCCCCCCCAACTTGCTTGGCTGGAAAAGCCCAAGTACAGTTGACCTGAGTCTTTTCTGAGCCAATGTTTTAGGAGCTAGAACCCCGCTGGTTTACATCCCACCGTGGCTAAATAGGAGCCCTTTTTTCTTGGCCAAGACAATGGATGGAGTGACCTGCTGACACCAGGAAGGCACCAACCAGCTGGTTAGAGGTTTTAGGGAAAATTTGCAGCGTAGCATGGCTGAAGTTCAGCCTATCTACCACTGGTCTCCATGGAGTCTTAAGGTAAACTCTCTAGGGCAGAGACAATGGGATAAGTCCTGGCAGATGTCTACAGTTTTCTGCACGTAGCTCCATTACCACTGTCTAGGCCTACAGACACCTGCTGCATGGCCTACTCAGAGGAGGTCCTCGGCTTTCATTGTGTGGGAGAGAATAGAGGCCAACCAAGCCACCCTATATATCAGAATTCCCCAAGGGCCTTGACTTAAAGAGTGGCAGCCTTCCCCTCTCAGACCAGTGAAAATGCCAGGAGAGGAATAAAATGTACAGTTATGCCCTCTTTCTCATCCCCCAAGTCCCACAAATGGCAGAAAGAACAGAAAGGAAGAAGTGAGTTTCACAGACAAAATAAAAATAGGAGAGGGGCCGGGAGGATAGCTTAGTTGGTAAAGTACTTACATGCCACATAAGCATGAGTTCCATTCCCAGCACGCACATAAAGCCAGGCATTGGTCACGTGAGCCTGTAGTCCTAGCATGGGAAGGCAAGGACAGGAGGATCTCTGGGGCTTGCTGGCCAACTAGTCTAGCTGAATGAGTGAGTTGATGTTGGTGTCTCTTGACCGTCCAGGTATTATGGGTAATCTTGAATGTCAACTTGATTGGCTTTAGAAACATCTAAGAGGTTAATAAAGCACACTTCTGCATGTATCCTTGATGGTATATCCAGAGAGGATTGATATGTGAGACCACAACTGAAGGGGAAAGGTCAACCCTGAATGTGACCCACACCAATCAATAGGATGGAATCCTGGGTGGGATAAAGGGGAAGGAGGAGGAGGCCCACCACACAGACTGTGCTGTCTCTGCTCCAAGCTCATCACAAGAGGAGCTCTGCGCCGGGCGGTGGTGGCGCACGCCTTTAATCCCAGCACTTGGGAGGCAGAGGCAGGCGGATCTTTGTGAGTTCGAGGCCAGCCTGGTCTACAAAGCGAGTCCAGGACAGCCAGAGATATTCAGAGAAACCCTGTCTCGAAAAACCAAAAAAAAAAAAAAAAAAAAAAAGAGGAACTCTGCCTCACCACTGTTTTAGTTTCTTTCCGCTGTTGTGATAAGGCACTCTGACTAAACGCAATTTAGGAGAGGAATGGATTATTTCAGTTTACAGGTCACAGTCTGTCATCCGGGGAATTCAGGGCAGGAACTTGAAGCAGAAACCATAGAGGAATGTGGCTCCATGGCTCACTCATAGGCACACGCTTACCTGGCTTTCTTAGACAGCTCAGGACCACCTGTCTGAGGATGGTGCCGTCCACAGTGGGCTGGGCTCTCCTGTATCAAATAACAATCAAGACAATCCTCTACAAACAAGCCTCCAAGCCAATCTGATCCCAGGCAGTCCCTCAACTCAGATTCCCTTCTCAGATGACTGTCACATTGAGAGTAAGAACCAGGCTAATGAAGGGCTAATAGCCTGAACAAAGACAGGAACTGCTGTACCCAGATGCATGCTGCATATAGCTCCCCACCAAGGAGACTGGAGTCTGAGTGAACCTGTGAGTAAAAGGGGAGCTAGAAACCTAGTAAGGGGTTCCCAAGCTCCCCAGTATTTTTCAAGAGTCTCAAAGTAAGCTCCAAGTCCCAAATCGCAAGTGGGTGTTTTCAGCTCAGATGTCTGGAATCTCATCATCTTAATCAGCCACATAGCCCTTCCCCTCCGTCCACACACGTGTTCATTTTCATCAGTTTCAGTTACCCTGGGTAAACTGCTGTCCAAAAAATGCTAGCTACAGAGGCTGAGAAGATAATTCAGTCAGTAATATGCTCACAGCACAGGCATGAGCACTCGTGTCAAAAGCTAGGTAGGATGTCGCACACTGGTGATCCCAGCACTGAGGGGTTGGGGACAGGCTAGGGCCTGGCTCAACCATTTTTTTCACTGAGTGCTCCCTCTCCATTATTAGAGTCACTGTAGTGATATCTGGTGCTCAAGGCTAAATAGCCCTTACTTTACCTCACACTGGCCCCAAAGAGTAATTGTGAAACTGGGAATTTGGACATATGCACAAGAGAAGATATCATCAAGTCCTTCCTGTAAGTAAAGTAGGAAAGTGTTCCACTTAAGACGGAAATAAACAATCCTGTACTGAGGTTGCTAAGATCGGTGGTAAGAATAAATCTCATCGGTGGAATTATGAAGAAATATGTGCTGGTTTTGCTGTCATGCCGAAATGCTAAACTTACACCACAGTGTATGACAAGTGCTTTGCCAAGATGAGAAAGCCAGTGTGTGTGTGTGTGTGTGTGTGTGTGCATGTTTGTGCTGCCCTCTGTTTAAGGCAATTCTGGGGGGGGGTCTTGGATATACTCAAAATCTCTCTCCACCTGGGGGTCCCAACAGCTAGAAAACAAGTTATCTGCTTCTAAGCTATAAGAGCAGGATGAGGAAGAGGCAGGCACATCCATTCTGAGGGAAGAAAATACCAGGAACCAAACCACCAGGACTAAGCAAGATGAAACCTAATAGGAAAAATACAGGCCTCACAAGACTCCTTTGTAGCTCCATGCTCCATTCTCTGGGCCTGGAGGGACCTCTGAAGCCGCTGGTGGTCCAGGGGGCCTTTCCCTCTGTCTTGAAGCATAGCACACATTGTCAGTGTAGCAATCGCAGCCCATTTTCTGCTTGCAGAGCCATGGAAGTCCAGCAGCTTTCCCTCACTGTGTCCTGAATCTGTCCATCCTAGGCCCAGCTGGCAACAGTTCTCCTAACCGAACGTTCTTTGAGGCCTTATGAAACTCCCAGCTCTATCGGAAGAATACTCTGATGGCCTGGACACCCATCTCCACCCTCCATCACAGTGTTAGCATTCAGTCACCACTTAGATGTATTTTTCCCACAGTGGATTTCCCAATTTGAACAACTTTGTGACCTGACTAGGCTAGGACGCTCCCAAATAATTAACTGTTAAGTAGTTTTCACTTAACAGATCTTGTTTGTCTCTTCCCTTTCTTTCTCCACTCTTACAATAGACCATGCGACATCGTCAACATCTTTAACACTCTGCTTGAAAATGTCAGCTAACCATCTGAGGTTCTCGCTCCACATTATACTTTTCACCCAGCAGTAGAACACTATTCTCTCCAGGTCTCTGCTGCATCACCATGGGGCGGCATTTCCTCCAGTTTCTAGGAATGTGTTTTCACCTGTCTCCCAACCCCAAGCACCTTCATAGTCCCCAGCTCTAACCACCTCTTTCAGAACATTGAATGAACCACTTCCTGGGCTTAAAGTTAGCCACACCCACCAAATTCCTTTCCAGCCACACCTACATTAGTGTTTGATTAACCTACTTACTCCCAGGCAAGTGGGCACATTCAACTAGACCCTGCCCGTTAACGGATCAACTCTGTGGGGACGATGGAGTAGAATATCTTGCAGTTTACAGAAGAGCATTGGCTGGATATGGGTGACACAAGAATGTCACTCAACAGTGTATAGAGGCCTTAATAAATAGACATGGCTTTATTTGTCAATTGAAAAGAAGATAATAAATAAATTTGAAGACAATATTATATACTTAAAAATCACTCTATAAACCAATATATCAGAGGTGGGAAGTTATAGTCAAGGGAAGGAAGATGAGTGTGAAAAATGGAGGAAGAGGAAGAACTTCAAAAGAAGAAGAATTTAAACATAATAGGAACAAAAGGATGGGAAAAGAGAATCCATCATAAACCTATGAAGCACCACATTACAGATTACATCAAAATAAACAAAACAAATCCTTAGTTCTTTTAAGAAATCTCAAGGGCAGTGGTGGCACAAGCCTTTAATCCCAACACTTGGGAGGCAGAGGCAGGCAGATCTCTGAGTTTGAAGCCAGCCTGGTCTACAGAGCAAGGATAGCCAGGGTTACATACAGAAATCCTGTCTTGAAAAAAAAAAGAAGAAATACAGGTATTTGGGAGCTGAAGAGATGGCTTAACAGTTAAGAGCACTGGCTTTTCTTCCAGACGACCCAGGTTCAATTCCCAGCACCTACAGGGCAGCTCATAACTGTCTGTAACTCCAATTTCAGGAAATCCAACACCCTCACACAGACACACATTCAGGAAAATCACCAATTCACAAAAAATAAAAAATAAATAAATCATGAAGAAGAAGAAGAAGAAGAAGAAGAAGAAGAAGAAGAAGAAGAAGAAGAAGAAAGAAAGAAATCTCAAAGGGGCAGGCAAGACAGCTCAGCTGGTAAAAGCGTTTGACATTCAAGCCTGATGTCCTCAGTTTGATTCCAGAACTCACAGGGGCAGGGGAGAGATGACTCTCCAAAGTTGTATTCTGACCACTACATGTGTACGAAGGCAGGTAGGTGCACATACAGCACACACACACACACACACACACACACACACACACACACACACACACA
>CAJQZJ010036755.1:454774-502671 GCA_907164525.1 Lophiomys imhausi
ACACACACACACACACACACACACACACACACACACACACACACACAAGACACAGAGAGAGAAAGAAGCAAAGAGAAGAGAGATCTAAAAAAAAAAGAAATCAATAAAAACACAAAAACCTCTAGTCTTAAAAGATTAAAAGAAAAATTTCCATGTCAAATGAAGTCAGCAGTACAGACCCTTAAAGAGACACATTCAAGGAATATTATGAAATTTTCCCTCCAACACATTCGCAACTCAGACAATAAATGGAGAAATACTTTTGAAAAGTGTAATTCTTCAAAATTATCAGAATTTCCATAGAACAGCTCCATATTACTGAGTGTGAAAGTTCCCAAAGGGTCAGGTATCGAAGGCTTAGTCCAAAGCCAGTGGATCACAAGGACACTCATGTCTCAGTGGGTGGATCAGCTGAGTTCAGTGTGGATGGGCCATGAAGACTCAGGGCCTATGAGAGGAAGCTGATCATGGAGTCTCTCCATGTCACACACTCATCGTGCAACGCTCTGACTGAAGCAATGGGGCCAGCCAGGCATGTCTGAAGCCATAAGCCAAAACGCCTTCTTTCTTCCTTCCTTCCTTTCTTTCTTTCTTTCTCTTTCTTTCTTTCTTTCTTTCTTTCTTTCTTTCTTTCTTTCTTTCTTTCTTTCCTTCTTTCTCTTTCTTTTCTTTCTTTTTTTCTTTCTTTCCTTCCTTCCTTCTTTCTTTCTTTCTCCCTTCCTTCCTTTCTTCTTTCCTTCCTTCCTTCCTTTCTTTTCTTTTTTGAGACAGTGTCTCACACTGGCCTCCAGTCTGCCACGCAGCTAAGGATAACCTGGAACTCCTGCCTCCATCTCTCAAGTGACTCCAGGCATGGACCATTATACCTGGTTTTAAGATGATGTTTTCTCAGGTACAGTAACACGCATATATGTAAAAGAAGTGGTGTAATTAAGCTGTGTGTGGTGGTACACACCTGTAATTTTACCAGCATGTGTAGAAGCGTGTGGTTTCAAGGCTATCCTTGTTTTATGACAATACGATCATAAGCTGTGTTTACTGTTGAACCTAGCAGCCTGAGTTCAATCCTCTGGATCCACATATGAAAGAAGAGAACCAACTCCTGCAGTTGATCTCTAACCTCCACACACCTGTGGCGAGTATATGCAAGCATGTAAGCACTCAGGTACACACTCACAAAATAGAGAAATTAATGTAATGATAATTTTTTAGAAGAGTCTGTCTCAAAGAAAGAAAAGGAGAAAAGAAACAGAAAGAAAATAAGGCATGTAATTAAAACCTTCCCTCCAAAGAAAACTGGAGTTGCTAAGGCAATGAATAATAATACAAGAACAATAAATAAACGTGAAGCAGAGGCCAAACTAAAGCCTAGCACTTACGAAGCTAGAAGAAAGCTCTGATTTAGGGGTAGACAGAAGATAATTAGATATGAAACAAAGACCATGACCCATTAAAAAAAAAAAAAAACAACAACGTAAATTGATCCTCACTAGCACTAAAAACTTTGGCACTGCAGAGAGCACCATTGAGAGAATAAAAAGACAGACTGAGCCAAGGCAGTGGGTGGGGCCAGCAGCAAATCCTATGTCTAGAACCAGACTTGTACCCAGAGCACATAAAAGATCTCACTTCTGCCCACTGCTGGTTCTGGCAAGTCCTCTGCCTCCACATCTGGTTGTCATGGGAGAAACCCACACACTCTTGCTGTCATGTGGCACATACATACCACTCACACAATAATGATGATGATGATGATTTCATATAATTAAGTGGAGTAAAATCCTGAATGGTTTGAGATCCTGCCTTCTTGTGCTCCACTGTTGAGACTAAGCAGACCCTCGGGCAGAGGTTCTCAACATATGCGTCACCACCCCTTTGGGGAGTCGACCAACCCTTCCACAGGGATTACAGATCAGATACCCTGAATATCAGTGTATTCACATTACTATTCATAATAGTAGCAAAAATACAGTCATGAAATAGCAACAAAATAACTTTATGGCTGGGGATCACCACAAAATGAAAAACTGCATTAAAGAGCGGCAGAATTAGGAGGGTTGAGAATCACTGCCCTAGGTGCTCAAAGGCAAGGGCAATTTAGTACCTCTATTCTCACTTCCAGGGGGTACCACACTCACTCAGTTTGTTGGGTATAAAATCAGAGTGACAGCTCTAGCTTCCAGTACTGTAGAGGTGCTCATGTGGTTCTCTTCAGGAGCATCCAGTACCATTTTAAATTAAAATTGAATTATAAAATCTACCTAATGACTTGTTAAGAGTGGAGACCCCATAAAGGTATTGGGAAGGAAGCAGTCCTTCTTTCTGCATCAATTCCATCCTTGCTCCTGGGGGAATCCTGTAAAAATACTTCCAGAATCTTTAGAAAAAGGCCAAACCAATTCCCCGCATCATCTGGGTTTAGCAGCCCACGATCCTATTTTCAAAATAGGCTTAGTTTCTCATCTGCTTTTGACACTGTGGAGGGGGAAAAAAAAAAAGCAAGTTTCGCAGCACAGCATCAGTCTTTATGAGTGCTAGGGAAGTACCATCTCACTAGGGGACATCTTTGCTAGGGACTTCCCACCAGAACTCCTGGGAGGTTTGGGTCTTTCCAATAGGCATTATTTGTCATTGATATAGATTGTAGCCTTCCCTAGAGAGGTAGTAACTCCAAAGTCAAGGTCACTGTCCATAGTAACAAATCATCCCTATGTACCAGACACACTCAGTCTAGCATCACAACCAGATAAGTGGGATTCTCAGCTCAGAGCATGCCCATAACAGACATTCCACCTCAGAGGAATAGTGGCAAGGCTTCACAGTACAGTTACACCTGCTGACCTGACCTCAGGTGCTCCATGGATGTTCACCTGAGTCAGGGTCCTATGGGTATCATTATTCTTGATTGAGATCGAAAATCATAGGCAGAACCACTACCTGGACAGGGAATGCTGGACTGTACCAAGTGGAGAAAGCAAGCTGGGTTCTAAGCAGACCTGTGTTCACTTATCCGCTTTTTAACTGTGGATACAATGTGACCAGCTCCCTCTAGTTCCTGTCACTATGACTTCCCCACTGTGATGGACTGTAACCTGAATTCTGAGCCCAAATAGACTTAAAAACAAAAAATATGGAATGCTTTAGAAATTTGTGCGTCATTGTTGCTTAGGGGCCATGTTAATCTTCCCTGTACTATCCTAATTTTAGTATATATGTTGCCAGAAAAAAAATTAACTTTTTTTTGAGACAGGGTTTCTCTGTGTAGCCCTGGCTGTCCTGAACTCACTCTGTAGACCAGGTTGGCCTTGAACTCGAAGAGATCCGCCTGCTTCTGCCTCCCAAGTGCTGGGTTTAAAGGTGTGTGCCACCACGCCTGGTCATTACAGACAGCTGTGAACTGCTATGTGGGTGCTGGGATTTGAACCCCGGTCCTTTGGAAGAACAGCCAGTGCTCTTAACTGCTGAGCCATCTCTCCAGCCCAGAAAAAAATTAACTTTTAAGTCACTTTGGTTAGAGCATTAAAAAAAAAATACCAACTTCTTTTTTATTAATTTATTTTTATTTTTTTAATGTACATTGGTGTTTTGCTTGTATATATGTCTCTATGGAGATGTCAGAACCCCTAGAACAGAAGTTAGACAGTTATGAACTGCCATGTGGGTGCTGAGAATTGAACCTGAGTTCTCTGGAAGAGCAGCCAGTGCTCTTAACCACTGAGCAATCTTTCCAGGCCTGGTCAGAGCATTTTATCAAAGCTGTAGCAAAAGTAACTAAGAGGTTGGCTGAATTTTAACTTTTTTGTTGTGTTAAGATGGGTCTCTAGGCTGGGTGTGATGGTTTATGCCTTTAATTCCAGCCTCAGAAGGCAGAGGTAGGCAGATCTCTGTGAGTTTAAGGCCAGCCTGGTCTACAAAGTGAGTTCCAGGATACCCAGGGCTACACAAAGAAACCCTGTGTTGAAAAAACAAAAAAAAAAAAAAAGAAAAAGAAAAAAGATGGGTATCTACAACTAGGTGGTGGTGGCGCACACCTTTAATTCTAGCACTTGGGAGGCAGAGGCAGGTGGATCTCTGTGAGTTCAAGGCCAGCCTGGTCTACAGAGTGAGTTCTAGGATAGCCAGGAATACACACAGAGAAACTCTGTAAAAGCAAAAACAAGGGGAGGGGGTATCTACAAAGGAAACATGCAACAGATTGTGTGGTCTGAATAAGAATTGCCCCTACAGGGTCGTATTTGAATGCTTAGCAACTAGGGAGTGAAACTCTTTGAAAGGATTAGAAGCTATGGTTTTGTCAGAGGAAGTGTATCACCAGGGGTGGGCTGAGATCACTGGGGGTGGACTTTGAAGTATTAAAAGCCCATACAAGGTCCAGGCTTGCTCTTTCTCTGTTCATGGATCAGGATACAGCACCATGCCTGACATGCCTGCAACCATGCTCCCTGCCATGATGATAATGGACCAAGCTTCTGAAACTGTAAGCCAGCCCCCAGATAAACGCTTGCCTTTGTAGGAGTCGCCCTAGTCCTGGTGTCTCTTCACAGCAACAGAACACTGACTAGGATCATATGAATGTCCTGAAGTATAACAAAGAAACATAGGGTACAGGTGGCCTCCACCTAGCAGTCTATCTTCTTGCTCCCAGTCAACTAACTAGGACTCTTCCTGGTCAGGAATCCTGGGTAGGCAAGGACAAACTCTACAAATGCTGATCAGCATGGAATTCCAGGCCTGCAGGAGAAGCAGCAAGTTGCTGCCCTCTAGTGCTATGGCTCTGGTGCGGACCTCAGGTAACTAAATGCATCCTTAATTCTCCAGGTCTTCCTAAAAGTCCAGGTTGCCCAGCCCTTGTCAGTGACAGTTGTTACAGTTTTGGGATCTGAGTTGTCAGAGATTTGTGGTCCTAAATGCTTGACAGCTCTAAGGAACTCTTCAGTGACCAGGGCCTACAGTTCCTCTTCTGGCTTTTTTATGGCCTTCTACCATCCTTCATCTTCTCTCTACTTTTGCTGTCCATCCTGTTCCTGCTGTGTCCCCTCAGACTGCTCAGCTGCAGCTTACTGTGATGGCCATTGTCACAGTTGCCTCCACTCAGGGATGTTCTGGGGACAGCCACCGTTGCTCTATTACTGGTGCCATCTCTGCCACTGTGTGCCATCAATGTCAACGCTCCTGCACACTCTCCTAAAAGCAGGCAAGAAAAGCACCCTCAAGGGAGGTTTTTATTAAGCCTAAGACTGAAATACCAAAGAGGGAGCATAGGAGGCGATCTCTCCTAAGAGATCCCAACCAGCACCCATCAGAGCACATTGCCCATGCAAACAGAGGCTTGGGTTTGAATCAAAGGTAGAATTGGATTTTTTAAAATTAATGTTACAATGCTTTATTTCTAGCTAAATACACATTGGAACAATATATGAAGATTTCAATAGCCAAAGTAACTGCAAAAGTAAACAGATTTGTTTTATTAAGCTATAATTTCAATCCTGTTTTTATTAGCTTTGAATATATTATTGAAGGTGGATATACAAAATTTGTAGGACATTGAGTTTCATCATGTTGAAAACATAATAACCAACTTATTTCTCTGTTTCCTACAGCAGCAGATACAATTTGAGTACCATTTGAGGCTGCAAATGACAGCAAACATAAATTACTTCCTGGGCCACTTGCCTCACTGTTTATGATACACCAAATACCAGGGGCCTGCATTCACAGTATTTTTAATTGAAGTTTTAACTTTAAGTCTAGGATATATCTCAAGTATTCTAAGCCATTCAGCTGACCCTACAACATTAAGCTACAGGCACTCTGAACAAAACACGATATGGTCAATATATAGCATGTATCATCTCAGTTTACTTCTTTTAAATAAGGTGATAATTAAAAGGTTTAAATTTTGGCTTCAACTGATGCTTGGAAGAATGATGTGGTATCCTAGCAACAGTGATAATATCCCACTATTACAAATGCAGAATATGCTCATTTATACATGAATTACAATTGCAAAGAAATAATTCTATGAGGACTGGATACGTGGCTCAGTGGTTAAAAGCACTTACTGCTCTTGCAGAAGACCTAGGCTTGGTTTACAGCACTCACATGGCAGCTCACAACAATCTGTAATTTCAGCTCCAGGGAATCTGATGCCCTCTCTAGCCTCCACTGGCCCCTGTATTCACATGGTACACATAAATTCACACAGTAATTGTTGTGTGACACTCTTCTTTTTGTTTGTTTGTTTGTTTGTTTTTTTTGTTTTGTTTTTTTTCGAGACAGGGTTTCTCTGTGTAGCCCTGGCTGTCCTGGACTCAATTTGTAGACCAGGCTGGCCTCGAACTCGCAAAGATCCGCCTGCCTCTGCCTCCCAAGTGCTGGGATTAAAGGCGTGCGCCACCACTGCCCGGCGTGACACTATTCTTAGGGAGATGTAAACAAATATCTACTTGTGCCAGACAGGAAGCCATTGACAAACCAAAGTAAGGATACTATCAAAGCCCAACTTGGTGAACTACTGGATTTTGTTGGGTAATATGAGTAATGGGTTACTCACAGGAACAGAAATAACTCAAAGATTGCTGTATCACTACAGAGCCCACCCTAGTGTGGATGATAGTTTACAAAATCTAGAAATCTAGAGTTCACTGCACAGCCTGCAGGAAGCTCAACAAATTGAATACTGTCTCTTCCAGGCACTTCAGTTAGTCTAGGAATCTCAGTTTGTCTGAGATTGTCTCCCAATAATCCTTACTGCTTATTTATGTGTGGGGTGGGAGAGGCCTAGTGAATCTGGTCAGTTTTAGGGACTTCCTGAAGCCCTTAGTTATTTACTTTCTGAGCTTAATGAGTTTACCTGCAGGATGCAATGTTTCACCATCCTGTTTTTTCCCCTCCTTTCTAATATCCTATGTCTTACGGAGCTTCCTTCTAAGATGGAGAGTTTTAATCTTAGAGGAAACTCCTCCACAGGAGGCATAAATAAATAATAATATAATAAAGAGACAATTCTAGGTACAAATTGGTCTGTACTCTTTTGTTGTTGTTTGTTTTCGAGAAAGGATTTTTCTATGTAACAGAGCCCTGGCTGTCCTGGTATTGCTTTGTAGACCAGGTTGGCCTCGAACTCACAAAGATCTGCCTGCCTCTACCTTCAAAGTGCTGGGATTAAAGGTGTGTGCCACCACACCTGGCTCTGTACTCTTTTTTTTTAATTGTTTTTAATTGGAAATAATTTTCCCCACACAATATATTTTGATCTTGATCGGTTTTGTGTCCTCCAGCTCCTCCCAGATCCTACCTACTTCCCCACGTTTTCTTTCTCTCTCTTTAGAAAACAAACAGGCAAACAAAACAAACAAACAAACCATAATTTAGAAAAAAAGAATAGCAAGCACAAGAAACACACACAGATCCATAAAGACACAAAATCAAAAACCATAATATGTTAATGTAACTTTATATAATTGTATTAGCTTTACAGTTTGCCTCTTAACCCGGCTATAATATAAATAATTGAGACTCATTATTTGTTAAACAGGCTTCACAACACAAAAACTGAGCAGTTCTTAACCCTCTAAACTAATCTGGCTTCCTCCCAGCGTAAATGTTTTTGTTTTGGTCCCAGGTGTGGGGCTGCTTCAGTATGTCCATAGGTATTAACCATAATTGTGGCTCATGTGGTAGCAGGCACATGGCTTAGCCAGCTGCAGAAAGTTTAATTCTGAGGACTCTGGAGAGGCACATAAATGTCAGAGCCCCAAAAGGGATGGGGCGGGGGGGGGGGGGGTGTTCTGAGGAAGGAAGAGGTTACTGCTCTCCCTGCTGGTGCTCCTGTGCACTGCTGCTGGTTCATCCTGATGCCATGTTTGCTGGTTTGCTGTGTTGGCTGTGTTTGCTGTTGCTGAATTACTGGACTACTGGATATCCTGACAACTGAGATTGGTATTGTGCCCAAAAGAACCCCATGACCCTAATCAGCAGGAAATAGCTCAAAGAGACCTACGTCCCTTTTTGTCTTTCTCTCCCACCTAGTGTTGGGGAGTTGGATGGAATAAGGGTTGGAAGGGAGGTAGAGGCTTAAGTACACTAAAATAAATTAGATGATATAAATAAAAAAGGAAGTCACATATAACAGTAGGTTGTGTATATCAAAAAGATTATCCATTTCTTTTCGTTTTTCCAGTTTGATGAAGTACAGATATTTAAAATATGTCCTTACGATTCCATGGATTTCATCAATGTTTGTTGTAATGTCACCATTTTCATCTCTAATTTTATTAATTTAGATTAATTTTTTCCTCATATTTTAATTTGGCTAAGGGTTTATCAACTTCGTTGACTTTCTAAAAGAATCAACTGTTCATTGAATTTTTTTGTATTGTTTGTTTTGTTGTTGTTTCCTTCTATTTTATTGATTTCAGCCCTGAGTTTGATTATTTCTTGCAGTCTACTTCTTTGTGTATAATTTATCTTCATTCTAGAATTTTCAGGTGGTACCACTAATATGAGATCTCTCCTATTTACTTATTGCATGTAGTGTTATGAACGTATCTCTTAGACCTGCCTTCATTGGGTCCCATAGATTTGGTTATGTTGTGTTTTTATTTTTATTCAATTCTAAAAAGCTTTAAATTTCCTTCTTAATTTCTGTCTTGACCTATTTTTCATTCAGCTCAGTTTCTTTGAGTTTTCATACTTTCTGTTGTTGCTATCCAGCTTTAATCCATGGTGGTCATCTAAGATCCAGAGTATTATTTCAATTTTCTTATATCTGTTGGGACTTGGTTTGTTGCCCAAGTATGTGGTCAATTTGGGAGAAAGTTCCAATGGGTTGCTGAGAAAAAGGTATATTCTTTTGTATTTGGGGAAATGCTATGTATATTTCCACTAGGTCCATTTATCATGTCATTTAACTCCAGAATTTCTGTTTAATTTTTGTCAGGATGACCTGTCTGTTGCCGAGAATAGGAATGGAAGTCACCCACTATCACTGTGTGAGGGTCAATATGTGATTTTTTAGCTATAGAAGTTTCTTTCTTTCTTTTTTTTTTTTTTTTTTTTTTTAGGCTTTTTGAGACAGGGTTTCTCTGTGTAACAGCCATGGCTGTCCTGGAACTCACTCTGTAGATCAGGCTGGCCTTGAACTCACAGAAATCCGCCTGCCTCTGCCTCCCAAGTACTGGCGCCACCACACCCGGCCTAGAAGTTTCTTTTTAAACTTGGGTGCCTTACTATTTAGTGCATAAATGTTTAGAAACACAATATCATCTTGGTGAATTTTTCCTTTGGTGAGTATACAGTGACATTCCCTAGCTCTTCTGATTTTGATTTAAGGTTTGTCACATATTAAAATGGCTACTCCTGCTTGTTTCTTGGATCCATTTGCTTGGAATATCTTTTCCATCCTTTATCCTGAGGCAATGCTTATCCTTGATGGTAAGGCATGTTTCCTGGATCCAGAAAAAAGATGGATTCTGTTTTCTAATTCAATCTGTTAATTTACAACTTTTTACTGGAGAATTGAGACCACTAATATAAAAAGTTATCAATGAGCAGTGTTTATTGATTCCTGTTATTTTGTTGTTACAGTGTGTGGGTTCTCCCCCCCCATCTTGATTTATTGCTCTTGGATTATTTATTTCTTATGGTTTTGGGGTTTCTTTAACCTCTTCCAGCTGGTTTTCCTTCTAGTGTCTTCTGTAGAGCTGCTTTGGTAGACAGAAATTGCTTAAATTAGGTTTTATTATGGAATGTTTTTGTCTGTGCGATTGAAATTTTTGTTTTGTTTTTGGGTTTTGTTTTGTTTTGTTTTTGAGACAGAGTTTCTCTGTGTAACAGAGCCCTGGCTGTCCTAGACTTACTCTGTAGACCAGGCTGGCCTTGAACTCACAGATATCCTCCGGCTTCTGCCTCCCGAGTGCTGGGATTAAAGGCATGCGCCACCACGCCCAGCTCTTTTGAGTCTTAAAATTTGGTAGGTAGGTGGGGTTTATATCTGAGGTTTTTGTTTGACTTACTAAATTTTTAATTTCTGGTTTTATTTCAGTTTGGGTTTTCTTTAGTGTTTCTTAGTCTATTTCTTTGTTGAATTCTACTTTAATGTTATGAGTTGTTTCATTCTTTCATTCTATTGTTTGTGTTTTCACAGACTTTATTAAGGGATTCATTTATATCCTCTTTAAGGCCTTAAACATATTAGTTACTGTTTTGAAGTCTTTTTCTTGTGCTTCCAGTACATTACATTTCCCCTAGCCTACTGTAGTATTGTTACTATGTTCTGGTGGAAGCGTATTGTCTTGGCTGTTAATGTTTGCGTTTTTTGCAGAGGAACCTAACCCAAGTGAGGTGGGAAGAAGGGCACCTGCAGGTAGGCTGCTTCAGGGCTCTGAGTGAAACACACAAGGTCATAATGGAGGAAAGGAAGGAGAGTGAAGATTGCCAACCTGGGTCCTAGCCTGGTGTGACTACTGGGGGTCCCAGGTAAAAAGTATTTCTAGGCCCACAGGACGAGAAAAGCTGGGTATACACCAAGGTTCAGCCAAGTCTCCAGAGAATAGAGAGAGGAGGGTGAGGGGAAAGACACCAGCAAGCCTCTTTTTTGTTGTTCTTTTGTTTTCTAAAGATAGGGCTCTCCTGTATCCTAGGCTGGTATTTTGAGCTTTAGGTCCTCTGCCTCCATAGTTCTGGGTAACAGACATGTGCCACAATATCCAGTTTATGGAGTGCTGGGACTGGAACTCAGGGCTCTTGTGTGTTAGGAAAGCACGCTACCCACTGAACCACACCACGGTTCTGGGATCCATATTCTTTTTTTTTTAAGATTTTATTTATTGCCGGGCGTTGGTGGCGCATGCCTTTAATCCCAGCACTTGGGAGGCAGAGGTAGGTGGATCTCTGTGAGTTCGAGGCCAGCCTGGTCTACAAAGTGAGTCTAGGACAGCCAGAGCTGTTATACAGAGAAACCCTGTCTTGAAAAACCAAAAAAAAAAAAAAAAAAAAAGATTTTATTTATTATGTATACAATGTTCTGTCTGCGGGTATACCTGCAGGCCAGAAGAGGGCACCAGATTTCATTGTGGATGGTTGTGAGCCACCATGTGGTTGCTGGGGGTTGAACTCAGGACCTCTGGAAGAGCGGTCAGTCCTCTTAACCTCTGAGCTATCTCTCTAGCCCCCCGGGATCCATATTCTATATGTTCATTTTCAGCACAGCAAGTTTTATGGTCAGAGTTGGTTTAACAAATACTGCATTCTAGCCGGGCGGTGGTGGCGCACGCCTTTAATCCCAGCACTTGGGAGGCAGAGGCAGGCGGATCTTTGTGAGTTCGAGGCCAGCCTGGTCTACAAAGCGAGTCCAGGACAGCCAGAGATATTCAGAGAAACCCTGTCTCGAAAAACCAAAAAAAAAAAAAAAAAAAAAAAAAAACAAATACTGCATTCTGAATGTGAATCACAAAAGCACTTCCTAAAAGTGGACAAGCTGACATTGAAAGGAGGTGGCACATTCCTTTGTTCCCTTAACATATGATGCTCCCCATAAAACCACAGTCCCCCAGGTGTGTTTGTTTTTGGACCATACAGCTTGTGTTCTTTTTTTCAAAGACAGCTACCGTCTGTTTTACAGCTTCTTTGAAAACCAGTATAGCAAGCTGAGGGGGCAGAAGTGAGCAGAATTTAAAGGAAATAGAAAGATTCGAAGTTTAAGATAGTCAGGGAGATTGGAAATAAAACACTAAATAGCCTCCAAGTAATTGAAAGGCCTGGCATTGGTCCAGATGCTTTTACCAAATGGGGTTTTTCCAAGGTTACTCCTGACATGTACCACTTTAAAGCATTATAAGCCCACTTTCTAATCATCTTAAGCAATACTCAGGAACAAGAATTCTGGTCATCTGTATACCATGGGAAACGGTATCTGATATCATACATAGACCCCTGCACTGAGCCTCCATCCATGGACCTCAACTTTGGATGGCATCCAGGGACCACCTTTGTTGGTGGCCTCTGACCAGTACCAATTGCCATGACCACCTCTTTGAAGGTAGTTGCTGCCCCCCACCTCATCCCCATCAAAGTCTCTGTATTACCAGTCACAGCAATTCTCTGCTGGGCCACCAGGGAGCAGTGTGCTCCTTCTTGCCTAGGTGAAAATGGTTGCAGGGTAACTATTCAAACTGAAATGGCCTTGACTGGGGCTGTGCCTTCCAGAGCCAGAACAAGCAGTTGTAGTTGTCTCAGGACATCTGTGGGGTGTTCAAAACAGTTGTGATGGTCTAAGGGTAGTTTGGTTGTGGTTTGACTGACAATCTTTTGGCTCAAGGCAGCAAGGACTGCAAAGGAAAGTCCAAATTAGAAATACAAATCGCCCCCATCCCCCATGGTTTTTACTGACTAACAGGAAGATGAACATTAGGAGGAGTATTTACAATAAGAAATTAAAGAACTTATCATGAGTACTAATCATGATTTAAGTGTTTTGACAGCATTTAACTTCTACCCAATGCCCCAGGAAGAGTTGGATTCTCCCTCCCTTATCTGCCTCACTCTGACACTATCAAAGCCTCCCACACCCACTTCCTGCCTCTCTCTGGCCTAGACTGAGTGACTCCCTCCTCAGTTAGTCATCTCTTTCTGCCATGGTGAGTCCTGCAGCCTGGTTAACAAACCAGATTTATTCCTGGCTTCTGTGGTGACCAAGAGAAAAGATGTAGGTGTGATGAGATTGATTCCTTTGGATTTCTCTCTCCCTGACTAGTAGATGATGTCTCCCCATGTCCTCCCGTGGTCATACTTCGGTGGCAGTGTCCTGTGCTCTAATTATAAGGGCAGTAGTCATGCTGGGTCAGGACCCTCTTACGGATCCACATTTTATTTTGATGACTTCTTTAATAGCCTTGTTTTCAAATAGCGACATTATGAAGGACTGGGGTGAACACTTCAATGTGTGAACAAAGATTCTGTTGCCCTTGATAGAGCTCCCACCAGGGACTCTCAGCCAATAATCCTAACAGATCAAGCCTCATTAGTAAGATTACCTCCCTGCTACCTTCTTGGAACCCTCAAGTGTGCCAAAGCACTGTTCATTGAGGCACACCTCCAGGCCGGGCACTTCCGTGGGGCAAGTGTGCAAACCCTGAGGAACCTTACATGAATCAGCCCATTCCCATTTTCTTGTACATTTCCTCTTCTCTGACCTCACTTAACCCAGCTCCACCCTCCCTTCTCCCTCCTTCTCCTTTTATGAGTCCCAGGATGAACTCAGCTTCCCCAGGCTCAGCTGCACCCCAATAGTTCTTGCCCCACTCCAGTAGTTATTACATACTAAGCTTGTTCTAAGACCTCATGAGTTTGACCTTACTTATTTGTGACAGTGTGGGCTCATGTTCAGTCCATAACCCCATTCTGCACACCCTTGCCCACATCCTGCCTTCCCTCTTCCCAGCCTTGGACTATAGGATTCTCCTCTATGTTCTTTTGCATTAGCATTTTATTGTTCACTCTTGCTGTCATTTACTTTTGCTTAGCTTTAATCATCATGAGTATGTATCACACTGACGTCCCTACTCACTGTTGGCAGCCATTGCTCACTCAGTACAAGGTGTGAGATGCACCATTGACTCATGAAATTCGCTAATTCATATGTTCTCTTATCCTTTGCAGTTCTTTGTTTGTCTTTAAAGATTTATTTATTATTTATACAGTATTTTTCCTGCATGTATGCCTGCACTCCAGAAGAGGGCACCAGATCTCATTGTAGATTGGTTATAAGCCATCATGTGGTTGCTGAGAATTGAACTCAGGACCTTTAGAACATCCAGTGCTCTTAATTTCTGAGCCATTACTCCAGTCCCCTTTGCAGTTCTTTGATTGGTCAAGTGACACTGCTGTGCACATGTTGGCACAGCAGAGGCACATCTCCAAGAGCTGCTTTAGAGACAATCTAGAGCTCTAGAGAGAATCTGTAACCATTGGGCACAGAACTCAGATCTATACAGTTCTTGTGCTAGAGTGGCCAGTGGGTCCTCAAGGTGCCTATAGACACCAATTCCCAGCAGGGGCTCCATGTGACTACTAACTAGCACATGGACATTATCATTTTGGCAATCAAATGGCTATAATATAACACACACTGGGGGGGGGTGCAGAGAGAGAGGGAAGAAGAGAATTAGACATACAAAATGAGATTTTCATGCTAGGAGAAAGATTTAGTGAGCTGGCAGATGGTCCATGAGAACAGAGATGGGTAACTCTAAGGAAGGGTAGGGGGCAGTAAGGGATTCCCACAATTCGAATCAAGATCAGGGGGTAGACATGTATCAGATGACAATAAAGGCTGGGAAGAGCCTGAGTGGAGGACACAGATCTTGCCAGGCACAGAGTGAAACCTGGTGTGCACTTAAGAGACACAGGAGTGGGGTTTCAGAGCAAGGGTAGGGACGGAGACACAGATTCCTTCACTGAAATGGCAGTGGGGCTGGCAGCAGCCTTCTCAACAGCAGCCAGTAATATCTTTAAAATTCTCATAGAAAATTGTTGTCAATGAGGAACGTTGCACCAGCTAAGCAGTCATTCAAAAATTAGATGAAAATAAAGAGGGTACATTCATAAGCTTAAGGAGAATAGCCCAGAAACACTTGCCAAGAGAACTATTCAACAGAGGCGTTTTAGCTGGATAATGAGTGAGCACAAAAAAAAAAAAAAGACAAGATACATTCCTACATAAAATTAACTACTGAATACAAAAACCAATTTGATGGTTTTTTTTTAAAGTGAGATCAAAACTTTAACACAATAGTAGGAAGAGGCAATGGGATGAGATGGTGCCATGCTGGAGTACCGATGGCTCCCCAAGGTGTCTATGGACACGTTCCCAGCAGGGGGGGGGACCTTGTGGTTATCAGCACATGGACATTACACCAAGCTTCTCATTTTATCAATCAAATGTATATACAGGAATGTCCAGTTTTGGTTAAACTTCTATTTTCCTAGTAGCTGGGGAGGTGGTGGAACATATACCTGTGTGTCTGTGTATGTGTGTGTCTGTGTGTGTATGTGTGTCTGTGTGTGTGTGTATGTGTGTCTGTATGCACACACATGTAGGTGGGTATATGTACATGTGTGGACGTAGACTGTCAACCGTGGATGTCATTCTTCAGGAGTGGTCAACCTTGTTTCTTGCTTTTTGAGACAGGGTCTCATTGGCCTGGAGCTCTCAAAGTCGGTTAGGCTGGCTGGCCGGTGAGCTCTGGGAATCCCCCCCCCCCTTCCCAAGAACAGGAATTTGGAGCACACACTGCTGTGCATGAGCTTGTCAATGGACTCTGGGGACATAGTTCAGGTTCCCATGACTGTGTGGCAAGCATTTCACCAACTAAGCCATCAGCAAGGGGCCTCTCTGATGGCATGGAGGCCAGGCAGGAATGGCCTGCCTTCTCTGCCTCCTGAAGTTCACAGCACCTCTTGGTCCCAGCCTTTATCAACAAGTAACCAAATAGAACACTCGTGGGAAATCCAGCTGCCATTATCCACCTCTGCAGTGTTCATGGGACATCAGAAGACATTTGATCAGAGGACACCCAGCCAAATGTGAGCCTGGGCCACTGGGCTCCCATAGCTCTTCAGTTCTAAGTTTTGTCGTTTTCTTGTTTGGGGATTTTTTTTCTTCTTTTTACAATTTACTCCCCATTTCACCTTCAGTTCTAAATAATCTACTAGTAAATGAATTGAAAAACTATTACCTTCAGTACTGCTCCTGTTTTTGCTGCTTCAAAATATTTAGAAAAATTATATCAATGTGCACGCTAGCTGAGGTCACAGCTCACTGTCCAGGCCAGTTCTTTTCCATTGGTTTCCCTTAGATTTGATCACGTGTTATGTTCGTGTGTGTGTGTGTGTGTGTGTGTGTGTGTGTGTGTGTGTGTATGTGTGTGTGTGTGTGTGTGTGTGTGTGTGTGTGTGTGTGTGTGTGTGACATATTACTCACAAAAAACTGTGGAACTTGCTAAGAGCACAAGTTCTGGCCTCCAGAAATGAGTTACCTCCATTGCCTCAGTGCTCAGGATCCTCTGGGAATCGCAGCAGAGCTTCTATCCCCACCAGATCTGCTTTTAAGGCAGTTCACCATGTTCTCTTTTCTAGGGGGATCCCTTTTCTGTAGAGTATGATGTGGTTTTGAATTTATGGACCAAGTTGACCTGCCTCCCAGAATGCCCTGCCCTCCAGATGTCCAAATGAGGAAGGGCAGCTTCCAAGTTTCCACACTAGGAGGGTCTGTGCCGAACTAGGCACGGCTACAACAGGGATGCCTCTTTGCCTCAAACTTTGTGCCGGCCTGGGCAGTCAAGATCATGACACTACGGCGGCTGCTCCTGCGCAGGCGCGGAGGGCAACAGTCAGCTCCCGGCAGCCTGCGGCCCGAGGGTCCATTGCCCTAGAAGACGCTCTGATTAGCAGAAGCATCTCTCGACCTCCCTCGGGTCCTCAAATCTTCTCCGAATCCACTAACCCGCCCTCTCAAAGTCTCTTTCTGGCCTTGTCATCCACCTCCAGCAAAAGAGGCGGTAAGCATACGCCTACCAAAGCGACCCCACCCCCGCTCCGCGCGCGGCTTGACACCCTCGAGCCTCCGTACGGCAGCTGCGTCTCCATGGCGACGGTGTGCACCGCGCCGCCCCTTTGTTAGGCGCTGCCTGAACCTCTCGAAAGCCCGGCAGCCTACGTGTCGGGGAGGAGTCACAGGTGGGCGGGGAGGAGGCTCAGGGGAAGAGGCTGGGATGGTTGCGGCGTCAATCACCGCTGGCCTGCTGGTCTGGCTGGCCTGCTGGACTGGATGGGCCGGGGTGCGGGGTGGGGTCACGGACTGGAGAGTGTGGACCCTGGGGTTAAGAGGATAGGACCTCCAGGCAGTGGGTCCAGTCTGCTGGGAGTTCTGTGAATATCGGCCTTTGATGGCGCGGTGGTGGGAGAGGATTATGACTTGGTCCCCTGCCCCTCTACAGTGGCCGCACCTGGGAGGATGGGAATTGAGACCCAAATCGCATCACCAGTCCCCTGCTTCCCACTTGTAAACATACTGTCTTTGCAATGTAGTCTGCTGGAGACAGATTCTTTCCTCCTGATACCAAGGTGTAGAAAAAAGAAAACAACAAACCACAGACTGTGCAAAGGCATCGAAATTTAGAGAGCCACACCCGCTGGGGCGGCGTGGGTGCGCTTCAACTGTCAAGCAGACCTAGGCTCCCCATAAATTGTATGTCCTTGAGACCAGCTCCTTAACTGAAAAGTTGCCTTCTCCTTAAAGAGGAGTGAAACTGGCTGGGCGTGGTGGCGCACACCTTTAATCCCGTAGAGGCAGGCGGATCACTGTGAGTTCGAGGCCATCCTGGTCTACAAAGCGAATCTAGGACAGCAAGAGCTGTTACACAGAGAAACCCTGTCTCGAACCCCCCCGCCCCCCTAAAAAAGGAGTGAAGGTTAGGCATGTGAGCTGGTCATTGGGCTGACTAGTTAGTTGAAAGATGATCTTAAACCTATAAGCATTCTAGCCATCGTCTTTGCCTAGATTGTTTTGAAAGTATATTCAGGCTAAACAAAAGGATTGTTGAACTAATATGCAAGATTGTCATTTCCCAGGTTTTCCTCAGTGCCCACCTGGATACCTCTTTGCTTTGGGCTGGGCCAGAGTGGGACCAGGGACTGGTTTCCTGGCTTCGGGGTCTTAGACACAAGGAGCCGAGAACCAGGGTAGAAGTACCAGAAACTGTCTTGCCAGAAGCCCTTCCCCATTTTGCAAGGGGTTTGCAAACTTGAAGGGTCCCCCCTCTGTTTTCATCCTAGCATGCTTGTTTTCCCTGTTATTTTCCAGTTAAATTGTAGTCAGGTGTATGCTTGCTTGTAACCTCAACACTTTGGGGTTAGATGAAGGGAGATCAGGAACTTGAAGCTCACCACAGTGAGCTGAAGGTCAGCCTGAGCTGCTTGAGCGCCCTTCTCAACTCATAATCATCATTTTCTTCTTCAAATTTTGTGGTACAGTGTGAGGAGCAGAGAATTTAACCAGTGCCTTCTTGTGCCCCAGTATTTACAAATTTAAAAGCCAAATTCATGATACTATTTGCTTTTTCAGCAAGTCAAGTCCCTGCAGTTGCACCCTTGCTGTTCTGTCCCGGTTGTTTTGTCAACCCCAAACCCCACACCATGGGACTTCTGGTTGCTAGGATCCCCCTTCTGTCTCCAGGTGACTCCATACCAAGAAGGATGAGTGGTGGTCACTGGAGGGCATCAGATGGAGGACACCAGCACCAATGCAGTGGCCCCAGTGGCCAAGGAGGCTGTCAATGATGCTGCCAGTGATGCCAAGGATGCTGCTGGTACCAGGGCCTTACCTGATGCTTCAGGGGCCTTACCTGCTGTTTTCGGGGCCTTACCTGCTGCTTCCGGGGCTTTACCTGATGCTTCTGGGGCCTTACCTGCTGCTTCCAGGGCCTTACCTGCTGCTTCCTTTTCCAAAGATGACAATGCAATGGGTTTTGAGAGGGTCATGTTTTCTTCCTCACCAATTTTAGACCTGAGTCAAAGAGGCCTGTGCCATTTGGGAGAGTTCTTTGAATTTCCCAACGTTCAAGTAAGTGTCCAGATCCTGGGAGGGGGTGGCCCACAGTTGCCTACAGACAGAAGCAGAATCAGCACTTTTCTTAAAAGAGGTGAACTCTATCTAGAAAAAGCAGGAGGGCTAACTAGGGTTCTACAGGCCGACCGAAAGAAAGAGCAGTTGAGATGTGGTGCCAGGCAAGAGAGCCAGGTATCAAGATGGGGTAGCCTTCTCCAACCATGTTTCTTCGTGAGAAAGCTGGACAGAGTTCACTGCTCAAACACCCTGTGCCTCTGATTTAAATCACAGGTCATTGTGCAGGCCTCAGGCGCTAGGAAAACAGTTGGAAACATCTCTTGTTTTCTTGATATTATGCACAGCTTTCTTTACATCAGGCCCTCCTTCAGGGTACTCCCCAGTGATGTTGCCTTGTCCCTGTGCTTTCTAGAGCAAGCAGCATTGATGGCAGACAGGATAGCGGATCCCCCAGTAGTGCTGGCTCTGCCCTGGTGTCGCAGAATGTCCTTAGGTTGCATTCAGCTTCTTCTGGAACCTAGAAACAGTGCTGTGGTTTGTTGTAAGATGACAGAGTAACATGTGTAAAGACCTTGTCAGGGACTTGGCAGCCCTGAGGTGGGCTGTTCCTTCACTTTCCCCATGCCTGCTCACAAGGAAAGAAAGCTAGCTAGCGGTCTTGCTCTTTCTTTGTAGACAGGGTCTTGCTATGTGGCCCAAACTGGCCTCAGGTTCACCGTCCTCCTGGCCTTGTCTGGCTGTTATTATCACCAGCCTCCAGGCATGCACTCTTAGTTTCAGGGACCCCACTCCTGGGCCACTGTTATTCATGTGTCACACTTACTAAGAAGTAAAACTCTCCAGTCAAGAGTCCAGCCAAGCTGTGAGGTACCCATTACCTTTATTCGAAAATGAAGGAGGACATTCCAAAGTCCTTCAGGACTACCCAGACTCATAACTATCTGAGAAGACAGGTGTTGCTATGAATGTATTAGTATGACGAAACAAAACTGGTGAGGCAGCTGGGTGTGGTGGCGCATGCCTTTAATCCCAGCTCTGGGGAAGCAGAAGCAGGCAGATCTCCGTGAGTTCGAGGCCAGCCCGGTCTACAAAGTGAGACCAGGACAGCCAGGACTTTAGAAAGAGACCCTGTCTTGGAAACAAAAAACAAAACAAAACAAAAATAAAAAAATTCAAGGAGGCAATAGGTCTTCAGAGCTACAGATTGTTCGGGGTTATGGGCTGCATTTTGCAGCTATGCAGCAATCAGTCCCTGAGGTTGTAGGTTCCGTGCCAGGGACATTGATACTTAGAGGACATAGAAAGAAGCCTCGTTAATACAAGAACCCAGAGGAAGCATACAGCAGCATATGCCTCACTGGCTCCAGACAGCACGGAGCCAGCCTTGCCAGACTTGCTGGGGAGAGATAGCGTGTTACCCTCTCTGTTGTCCATTTTCCCATGTTCAGAAGGAACTCTTGTATCCAGTCTAAGTATCAGGATTAGCTTACACGAGAGGAAAAGAACACGCCTGAACAAGTCAGAGCCTCCACTCTAAGAAAGGGTCCAGCAGGGTCATGATGGGGCCTTGCATGTGCATGTCTTTGAGGACATGTGTCCTCATGTGCCCAGAGACACTCATGCATGTATAAGGATGTGTCTTCCATGTTTCTGCTGAAGGCATACATGTGTGAGGGGATATCTGTCACCATATGTGTGAAGAAGGCATGTACACATGTAGAGAAGGGGTAATGTATCCTTCATGTCTAGAGATAGACACATGTGTATACATATGGACATGTATTCTTATGTGCCTGGGGAATGTATTTGCATGTGTATGGGGTCATGCATTCTCATGTACATGGAGGCATACATGTTCTATGTGGGAGTGTGTATTCTGTGTATGTGGAAGTATGCATAAACATCCATTCAACTGCATGTGTCATATACCATGCACCCCTAACTGTCACTCTGCCCTCTAGAGACCATGCCAGATGCCAGCATTCTGGGAGGGACTGGTGGTTTCTTTTCTTTGTTTTGTTTTTGTTTTTAAGACAGGGTTTCCTGCTGTGGTGGCACACACCTTTAATCCCAGCACTTCAGAGGCAGAGGCAGGCGGATCTCCATGAGTTCAAGGCCAGCCTGGTCTACAAAGTGAGTCCGGGACAGCCAGGAATACACAGAGAAACCCTGTCTCGAAAAACCAAAATAATAGCAATAATACAATAAAAACACATAAGACAGGTTTTCTCTGTGTAACAGAGCCCTGGGCTCTGGTTGCTTCTAAACTGACATTTTATTTTCATACTTAAAGCACACCATCACTCCAATCACCATTCTTCACGAACCTGGAAGTCATTTGTATTAGAAAATGGAATAAGGAGAATTGGGAGTGTCGAAACCCCGTCAGGGGGAAGCTGCCTGTGGCTCCTGGAGTAGGAAAACAGCACAGTGATCAAGGCTGACACATTCCTGTGCCACCCTGCCAGGGAAGGCTCATTACCCCCAGGCTACAGGCGAGGACTCCTGAGAACAGAGAGATACAGGAGCTTGCTCAAGGTCACATAGCTAATAGTTTTTGAAACTGAGGAAGTTTGGGTTTAAGATTAGTGTTCTGGATATCTGACGCTGCCCCATGGCAAGTGTGGACGCAGGTGTAAGTGTGGGCAATAATACTTTCACAGCACATAGCACAGCATTGATGGAGGCATTTGGAGAATAGGCTGTTATCCAACCACATGTGACTGTAAAATGACATATGCGTGAGCCAACAAGATGCCAGGTGGGTAAAAGTGTTTGTCAAGCAAGCCTGGCAACCCGAGTACCCTCCCCAGAACCCATGTAAAGTGGAAGGAAAGAACTGGATCTACAAAGTTGCCCTTTGATGTTTACATGTATGCTGCTACATGCATGCACACCATGCACATATGCAACATGCAATAATAAAATTTCTAATATATATAACACTACATATAATATTTTATATATATATTGTATATACATAAATATATATATAAAATTTTCCCTTATCTAGGAATGCTTAATAGAAAATTTCAGAAACAAACCATGTTTTAATAACTTATAAAATGTATCATTCTATTGCATTATTGGCTGTTATTAACCTCTTGCTGTGATGGCTTCACATGATATACTTCATCATAGGAGTTTACAGACAGGAAAGCAGAATGTCCCTGTGCTGTCTTGTTTCAAGCATCCACTAGGAGGGACTTAGAATAGTGCCCTGGCAAAGTTGGACTACACGTTACAGGACTCAGATCAAGCCACATGTATCATGTCTTCTTGTGCGGGCGATGCTTCTTTCTGTGTGACTGGTCTTCACAGATCAGGCCCCAGCAGAATGTGCCTATGTCCAGGAGCTTCCTCCTAACTGTCAACTTCAAATGAATCAGACTTGGTTCTTCCTGTTTGTACAGTGGGTTTGCTGAGAGAATGGCCGGGGAGAAGGAAAACAGTTTTAGATCTTAAATCTGATTCTTGTGTCTACTGTTTGTTTGGTTTGATGTGTAGTTGTGGTTGTTTTAGTCCTTTTGGAGATGGTTTTAAACTTCACTGGCTGACAAAGCATACTCTGATCCCCTTCTGTGGAAGCAATTACACCTGCAGAGGAATTCGCTCACCGAGATTCCGAGGGATTTCTTCCAGCTGCTGCCCAACCTGACTTGGCTGGACCTCCGTTACAACAAGATCAGGGCTCTTCCCTCTGGGATCGGCTCTCACAAGTAAGTGTCTGCATCTTAGATGTGCAAGTAGATCATTTTCAGCTGTGCACTGAGGCGGCAGGGGCAGGTGGGTCTCTGGGAGTTTGAAGCCAACTTGATCGACATAGTGAGCTGCCATCTCAAAATTAGAAAGTCCAGATGGTTCAGATGCAGCCCAGAGGTGCATGGCCAGCCATCACAGGTGTAGCTAACTGTGTCACGATGGGATCTTTGACATGTAGAGATGGCAACCTCATCACCAGCCACATGTTGCCATGGGCCCTGGGGAATCCCTCCTAACTCTTGGGGAAGAGTTTTGTCCCCTTTTGGAAAGCTAGAAACCTCCAAACAAGCAGTGTGGACTATCTTGCCACATTCCTGCCCCTCGGCTTCCCAGGGTTTCCTGGAACTCCCAGTTGCAGAGCTCAGCCTTGCCCATCCTTGATAGCCAGACTTCTACCCCCTACCCCATCTGCATGCTCACCACCTCCTTCCCTGGGCCCTCTCTCCATGCTACACATCCTCCTGTAGCAGTGTTACCTCTGACCTGGACACTCACTTCAGACCCCCACATCACCTCACTGATGGGGCAGAGGAAAAAGGGCAGACGAGGCTGGGGAAAGGCTCTAGGACTAGGAATCTGTGTTCTCGACTTTGAAATTTATTTTGAAAGAACCGAATGTGGGCAGAGGTAGAATTAGATTTGTCCCTAGATCACTGCCTGAGAAAGGAAGCTGTAGGGCAAAGGGTAGAAGAAGGGAGAGTTGACAGGCAGCCAGGGCAGTGGTCTTTGTAGGAGGCTTGGCCAGGCTGACTAGAGCAGGGCCTCAGGGGACCTTTGAGCTGTTGGGATTGGCATTGGTTAGAGGCATGAGGTTAGAAAACAAGAGTCGTCTAAGGGTGACCCCAGTTCTCATGAAGAAGTATCCCAGTGATGGTATCATGAGTCCACTGTGAAACACAGCATAAGATTTGCATAGATGACTTGCTTACTCCGGAAGCACCATTTCCTTAGTATTGATCAAAATACATTGCATGGAAATTTTTAAATAAAAATGAAAACAAAAACAAAACAAAGTGAGCACCTCGCACAAATGATGGTGAAAGCAAATGGCCTTAAATGCCCTTGCCTTCAATCTCCAGCTTAGCAGGAAGCAGCTTGTTTTTGCTGTGTCTGAGCTAAGGGATGCTCCAGGAGCCCTCCTCTGGAACTCGGGGACCTTGGCACCTGTAGGACAAGCCTTGGATGAACTGATGAGGGGAGGGCGCAGGCCTGGCCAGTTGGTGGTGGGACATCAGAGCTGGATCTCTTGAATGGATCTCTGGACTCTTTCCACCCAGTTGTGCCTCCCTGTCCAGGCACCTGGTGTTCGGGGCCTGTGCCCTCTGTAGAGTAGCTTTCTTCCTCACAAGAAAGCCATCTTCTCTGCTGGGATACCTGAGTGTTTTTCATCCACAACTTATTTTATTGTTAACACTCGGACTAGCGAATAGTTGTTGTCTCTGAGGGTTAAGGTCACATGAACCCTGCTGCTGAAGGGTTCTGCTTCTCCCCTAAAGAGGTACTCGGTCCTCAGATCTGGAATCCTTGGATTTTGACAGTCAAAGCCAGCTGCTTCGTGTTGTTTATTTTAAAATTGAGCCTCTGATTTTACACCCAGTATGTCATTAAAATTAGATCCACTTACTGAAGGGCTGAAACATATTAATTAGAAATTTTAAGTAATTATGGGCTCACTAAAGTCTTTAAAGTTAAAAAAAATTTAAAAAATAATATCGTCAAATTCCCATTCTGCCATGTGTGGATGTGTGATTGTGGGCACACGTTGGCTCATTCTTCTGAGGCTACATGATGGCAGGTGTGTGTGCTGTTGTAAGTTGGTACTGAGGTGACAGTGAGGACAGTCTGGTTGCCCACAGAACATTCAGACTGACACAGGTCCATCATCACACAGGTATTGTCATATGAAGCAGAAACCACTCTGTATACATTCACCTTAATATTTGGTAAATATTAAATATTAAATAAATATTATTCAAGAAAAAGTTAAGCCAAATGGGATGGAAGAGTCTTTGGCTCTGGTGCTGGAGAAGTCCATGACATGTTGCTGAGTCACCTGTCTTGAGCCAAGTTAGCTGCTCATGGAGAGCTGGCACTAGCTGTTCTCTTCTGAGCAGACTTAAAGGGCACTACGGCAAAAGCCGATGAGCAGGATCAGGAAGGCTGCAATGAATTTCCTCTGTACACATCATGTTAAGTTTCTTGGGGCAGAAGAGATAGGTCAGTGGTTGAAAGGGCTTGGTGGGCTTGCAGAACATCAGGTTGGGTTCTCTGCAGACACCCGCACGGGCAGTTCGTGACTCTCTGTAACTCCAGTTTCAGGAGATCTGACACCATCTTCTGGCCTCCATGAACACATGGTACATGTACATACATATCGGCCATAAAAAGCATGCATACACATAAATTTTTTAAACAATGAATCTTTCAAAGAAGAAAAGCTTATTCATAAAAGCCTCAAATAGGCATGATGTGGTGTGCATCTGTAATCTTAGCACTGGAGAGGTAGAGACAGGAAGATTGTTGAAAGTTTGGAACCACTCTGGTCTGCATAGCAAGGTCCAGGCCAGCCATATTATAGAGTAAAACTCTGTCTCAAAAACAAACTTCAAATAATGAGAATCCCTGAGAAAGTAGCACCATGGTGAATGGTGAAGTAACAGGGCACGGAGGATACAGTGCTCTTCACACAGCATGCCTTCTCCCTGCTTCATCGATATGCTCACACTGAGTCCATCAGTCCAGAGGGCAATGGTTTCAGCATCATTCAGAGTCTTTGGGTGTAGTTCGGGCCCAGAGTCCTGTCCTCTTCTAGTGCTAGCCATGAGACAGACCTTGTCATCAAGTGGGCAACACAGCAAAGGAACATGCCATCTGAGACCTTGTGCCAGATTTCAGCTGAGGGTCCCTAGGAAGTAAAGGAGAAGGGGAAGGCAATAAATTAATAATTGGTACAGTATTAAGAATTAAATATAAAGCCGGGCGTGATGGCTCATGCCTTTAATCCCAGCACTTGGGAGGCAGAGGCAGGAGGATCTCTGTGAGTTCAAGGCCAGTCTGGTCTACAAAGTAAGTCCAGGACAGCCAGAGATACACAGAGAAACCCTGTCTCGAAAAACCAAAAAAAAAAAAAAAAGAATTAAATATAAGAAACAAAGCAGGATAGGTGCAGGACAGTATTCAATGTCACACTCCTGTTGCTGTCTGACTCTGAGGTGTTTGCTGGTGGTGCACGGTGTGAGTGTGAATGTGTGTTAGGATGTCTGCTGCCAAAGAAAAGGAAACTGGGGATTTTTGTAATATTTTACAGTCACTTAATCTGCTTTCTAAAGTATTTTTTGTTTTCCCTTAAAGACATTTGAAAACTTTGCTTTTAGAAAGAAATCCTATCAAAATGTTACCCGTTGGGCTGGGTAAGTACCAAAGCAATAAAGTGAAAGGTGGCTTTAAGCGCTTTGAAGTTCCTGGGCTTGTGATGGAGATGAGAGACATGCCAGAAACTATAAGCAGCAAGCTGATCAAAGTCCCTCTCCCAGTTTATTAGTTACTTTTCCAGTCACTGTGATAAAATACTGTGACAAAAGCAGCTTAATGGAGAAAAGGTTTGTTTTGGCTCACAGTTCAAAGGTTCACAGCATTGTGAAGGTGGCAGGAAGTCACATTGCATCCACAATCAATAGGCAGAAAGATGAATACTGATGTTCAACTCCCTCCTCTCTCTACAGTGCAGGGTCCCAGCCCTGTGCTTGGTATTGTCCACAGTGGGAAGGAGGGGGTGTCTTTCTACTTCATTTAACCTTATCACACTACTCCCCCACAGGTATGTCCCAGTTCCTTAAGATCTCATGCCTTGTCTGTGGACTTTGCATATAGCAAACCACCTAAGAAAACCTGGCCTTGGGCTGGAAAGATGGCTCAGAGGTTAAGAGCACTGGCTGCTTTTCCAGAGGTCCTGAGTTCAATTCTCAGCAACCACATGGTGGCTCACAACCATCTATATTGAGAACTGGTGCCCTCTTCTGGCATGCAGGCAGAACACTGTATACATAATAAAATATTTTTAAAAAAAGAAAACCTGGCTCCACAACTGTGCACGCTGCCATCATATGGCTTTGCTTCCCACTCTTGAGCCCTAGCTGCTTGGTTTCAGTGCCCTGCTTTGGACTTATTCTCAGTTCCTTGATTCTCTGGCTCACTTGTGCATCTGAGGCACGAGTGGATGTGTGGGGCCATTCACTCCGTTGCATCCATTTTTCCTGCTCTAAAGAAGGACGGTCATTTTCTCCTTTACATGTTGATTTGTCTCCATTTCTGCTCTCTCTCTGTCTACTTAAGTTTGGTTGCTTTTTTTTTTTTTTCAACTTTGTTGAGTTGGAAGCTTGGATTTTGATTTCAGATCTCTCTTTTCTAACATATGTTTGAACTTTGTCCTAACCACTGCTCTCATGGCATCTACTTGCTTTGACGTGTCATTCAATACAACATGCTTTTGGGTATGGTTCACCTGTGGTATGTTAACATTATTTTCTTCGCTGCTGTGGCCAAACACCTGGCAAGAGCAGCTGAAGGTAGAAGGATTTGTTTTGGCTCATGACAAAGAAGGCGTGACAGGGTTCACTGTGATGCGAGAATGCTACTGGGACTGGTCAGGAATCAGAGAGCAGGGAATGCTGGTGCTCACAGCTTTCTGCTTTTTGCCTTTTCAGTCAAGGACCCTGATCCATGGGATGGTGTCACCCACATTCATGGCAGGTTCCCCTCTTACCAGTTACACCTCTCTGGAGGCAGCTTATAGACATGCCAGAGGTGTCTCCTGGGTGGTTCCAAATCACCCTGGTTAATTATGAAGACTAGCACAGCTTGCTGCTTAGTTTATACACAACTAGAGATTCTCCAGGTAGTTTTCTGTGGTGACTGGTGCTTTGCCATTTAAAAGGCAGAGACTGTCAGGCCAGATAAAAATGCAGAGCTGGGCTGGAGAGATGGCTCAGAGGTTAAGAGCACTGGCTGCTCTTCCAGAGGTCCTGAGTTCAATTCCCAGCAACCACATGGTGGCTTGTAACCATCTACAATGAGATCTGGTGCCCTCTTTGGCCTGCAGGCATTCATGCAGACAGAATACTGAATACGTAATAAGTAATTTTTTTAAAAAATGCCTACTGTATGCAATTCACTCACAGTTACTAAAATACAGAAGACGAGCACCCGGAGCTGGAAGGGAAGCAGAGCAGCAAGCATGATGACAGGAGTGGCTTCATGATACAAGTGTTTGTGTCACTAAGGAATTGTGCATGTAAAGAGGATGGACAGCCATCTTTGGCTTCCCTTGATCTTTCCTCTTGATATTATCAGTTGACTATGAAGCCCATCCAGAAGTGGGATGGAAGTACCCAAATAGGTGAATATGGGAGGAAATAAAGACCGTGATATGGTCTGTCATACACAAAAGCAAATACAGAAGAAGACTGGGGTGAGAAGTGGATTCCTAGGACATTCTTAGATAATGTCAATTCAACGAGGCTTAGTGACTCATGCCTGTAATCCCAGCACTTGGGATCTGAGACAAGAGGATGGCTGTGTGTTTGAGGACAGCCTGGGTTACATAGTAAATTCTAGGCCAATCTGGGCAACAGTGGGATGAGACCCTATCTCCACAGAAACGAATGAATGATAATTGTCAACTCTCATTACCTATTTCCCCATCTCTTCCTCCTCCTCTTCTTTCTTTTGAGACACTCTTTTGTAGCCCAAGCTAGCTTTCAACTCCCCATGTAACTGAAGATAACCTTGAACTCAGGAGCTCCCTGACTCCACCTGGAATCTCAGGCATGTGTCACCATAACTGGTTTATGCTGGGCATGGAACCCAGAGCCTTGCACCTACTAGACAAGAGCTCTGCCAACCAACGCCCACTGCTGAGTTCCTCTGCTAAACTTTTTGATGCAGTTCTTGCCATGTTCAGTTCTGGAACTGTTGGTACTTTATGATATTTCATTTCTTTAGCATTCCTATTTGTTTAGGTATTATATTTTCCTCTAATTAGTTGTATACCTTTGTTTTTCATTTCCTTGATGGTTGCTGAAGCCTTTATCTGCTAATCCTCACATCTGGGCTGCCTAAGGACAGTGACTGTGATACCTTTTTTCTCAGTACAAGTCTCATTGTATTGTACTTTCTTTATATGTCATATTGCTTTTATGTTATAAAGAGACATTTCAGGTAATGTAGCCACTTTCTGCTACAAATTTCACTTAAAGGTTGCTGTCATTTGGTTTGTTTTTGATTATTAACTATCTGTTTTATCTGTCTCCCCTAAAGAGTTTTGTTCAGAATTTTCTTATTGCATTTACTTATTTTGTGTGTGGATATACAGTTTTATCATGGCATGTATGTGGAGGTCAGAGGACAACTTGCAGTAGTTAGTTCTCTCTTTCTACTATATAGGTCCCAGGGACAGAACTCAAGTCATCAAGCTTGGTGGCAAGTGCCTTAACACACAGAGTCATCATGCCAGCCGCCACCTAAAGGGTTTTTTAAAAAGGATTTAAAAAAAAGAACCTCAGTATCTGTCATGTCCTCTGCTCCAAATCGGTTTTCAGTGGGGGAACAGTTGCTCTGTCTCTCCTGGTTCCTTCTCTAAGAAGAGGCTGAATACTGATGTTCCCCCTCCACTTCAGGACAGGTCACCACACTGAAGGCACTGAACCTGAGACACTGCCCTCTGGAATTCCCTCCTTACCTGATCGTGCAGAAAGGCTTGGTAGCAATCCTGACCTTCCTGCGTATCTGCTCGATGGAGAATACCTTCCCTGGAGATGAGTCGCTTCAGGGTTTGTAGAGACCTTTTCTTTTTTTGTTTGTTTTTAGAAACAGGGTTTCTCTGTGTAACAGCTCTGGCTGTCCTGGACTCGCTTTGTAGACCAGGCTGGCCTCGAACTCACAAAGATCTGCCTGCCTCTGCCTCCCAAGTGCTGGGATTAAAGGTGTGCGCCGCTGCCACTGCTGCTGCCGCCGCCGCCACCACCCGGCGTAGAGACTTTTTCTATGACTAGATGAAAACTGGGAGTTGCTGCTTCTCCAGCCTCTGTGGGGCTCACATGGCAAAGGCTAGCCCCTACACTGGCCCAAACACCATGCCTTGCCCTGGTCCAAGTCCACTCTGAGCAGCACACACCTGTCTGGGTAAGATGTGCTATAAGTTCATGGGATAAGGCAACTGGAGTAGTCATTGCCTCCCAGCCACTAGCAAGCAACTGCTTTGAGAGGTCCTTGTCCTATCCAGACAACTTTTTAAAAAGCACCATGAGATACATCCTGTTCCTGCCTAGATACCAGGAACTAGGTTAATAAACATGTTGTCCCCTTGTGGTGAGATACTTGAACTGTCCCATTTTGTCAACATATTGACCAGCCAGAAAGGGAGGAGGAGGGAAGAAACAGTGTATCACTCTTTGGCTAGATCCATCATGAATGTCCTGGGTTGTGATGTTTTAAAACAATCACATTCATAAAGGGCCTAAGTTTGTATCCCCAGAATCAGCTCTGAGACAGGGATTTGAGGGCCAGTGTATGGTTTTGGAGGTGTTCCAGGAAACTTGAGAGTGGCACTGGGGCAGCAGGGAAGGTGAGGAGCTGCACTTTAGGAAGCCCCTGAGAGTCTTGTATGCAGGAAGGCTTACAGAATGCTGGTGTTAGAGATCAGGGGTCCCCGTGCCTGCCCAGGGACCTAGCTAGCTAGGGCTTCTCCTTGGATGGCGCCTGACTCTGGTGCCTTAGACTGCCTGTGTAAAGGCACATAATTTAAGGAGAAGAGGCACGTAGCAAGACTCTGAGAGGTTTCAAATGGCACCCTAAGTCCCTAAAGGACAGCCTGCCAAGGACAAGATAAAAGAGGAAAGGCGTTGTAGAAAGCATTACACATCTGGCAGGAGCAAGTGTGGGGAAGGGGGGTCGTGGATTACTGAGAGCCAGGAGTGAGAGTCTGGAAGCAACAATCACTGTGCTAAGGGTGGGGCACAGGGACATGTGGTGCTGAACCTCTGCCTGAGGGCCAGTTCACAGCCTGTGTCCTTACTGGGTGGGTGCCATGCTGACTCAGCAGTGAATACTCTTTGGACTTGTTTTTTCTCAATAGTTCACACAACTGAAATCTTTAAAAGTCAGAAAAGCACTACCAAAGAACAGCAGGCACATGGGCTAGCTTTTATTTGTTTATTTTATTTTGTTTTGTTTTGGTTTTTGGTTTTTCAAGACAGGATTTCTCTGTGTATCTCTGGCTGTCCTGGACGCACTTTGTAGACCAGGCTGACCTCGAACTCACAGATCTGCCTGCCTCTGCCTTCCGAATGCTGGGATTAAAGGCGCGCACCACCACGCCTGGCTGGGCTAGCTTTTAAATGAAATAAAGATTCAGGATACCTTGGGAGAGGGGAAACCAAAATGTCCATAACAGTGTCAAGAGTGCCTCGTACACATGGGCTAAAAGATACTGCAGGTGGAGAAGGTGTGAAGAGTTCAGGGCTTTTGAAGCAGAGTGTCCTTCCCCTGTCCAGCAGCTGCTCTGGGTCTGTGGCAGCAGGTGGGTTCCAACTAGTCTTGATCTGAGTGGACTCCCTCCCACATTCCAGCCATCTCTGCAAAGGAATCAAGGCCCTGACTGCTAGCTAATCCTGGAGAGTGTCATTGACTTACCAGCCACTGTTGTAGGCAACTTATGTTTGTGTGAAGAAATGCCTGGCTACAGTAACAGTTGGCTCAGGGTTTGAGGAGATACAGCCCATCTGGGGAAGTCATGGCAGCAGGTACTTGAAGCAACTGGTCACAGTGTGTCTGCAGTTGGGAGATAGAAAGAGATGAACACTGGGGCTCAGCTGTCTGGGTCCCCAGCCCATTGGATGATACCACCCACATTTAGGGTGGATCTTCCCTCCCTAGTTAAGCTCTCTGGAAACACCCTCACAGATCTTTGAAGAGGTGTGTCTCCCTGGTGATTCTAAATGTAGACAAGTTGACAATGAAGATTGACCCACCACAAACACTAACATGTCGTTTTATTCCACCAGAAGTGTCAGCGGTTAAGATGGGCCTCAGTGACCTTCTGTACCCTGTGCTCCCTCGACCTTGTAAAGGCATGTCCAGTGGGAAAGACCTTAATGTCCCAGGCCACAAGCCAACTGTGGTAAAGGAGAAGGCTGACTTCTTCCCACCTATGGACAGGCTAGACCTGAGTGAGCTGAACAAATCCAGTGCCTCCTCCGAGAACTGGCGCAGTAAGGAGGAGATCAGACGCTTCTGGAAGCTGAGGCAGGAGATTGTGGAGAATGAGAAGGTGGAGGCTCGGGAGAAGAAGCTCTTGGCTGTGGAGCTGCCTCCAAATATCAGGGCAGCACTAAATTCCAAGGAGAAAAGGGGCCGGAAGCCAAGGCCTGCAGTCAGGTACGACAGTGCTGAGACCGACTTCCTCATCTACAGAGCTGTAAAGTATTTCATAATCTTGAAAAGCACAATGTCTACTTTCTAAAATGATCATCTAAAACCATTATTTAGGGCATGGATTTTTTTTTTAGAGGTTTTTGTTGTTTGTTTTGTTTTGTCTTGTCTTGTTTTCTGAGACAGGGTTTCTCTGTGTATCCCTGGCTGTCCTGGACTCACTTTGTAGACCAGGCTAGCCTCAAACTCACAGAGATCCGCCTGCTTCTACCTTCAGAGTGCTGGGATTAACCATGCCCAGCTTATTTAGGGTATATTAGTCAGCCCTGCATATAGGACCAGAGCAGACCAATATCACAGAACACACTTGGCAGAGACAAGCATGTAGATGAAATTCAGCTCGTGCATGGTATGTAATGTGTGTATGTGTGGTGACTGTGTACTGCTGCATGGATAAAGAATGAGAATGTGTTCAGTCCAGCTCACACATCCTCTCCAGAGGTATGCCATCACATCTTAGGGAACAATAACAGACTCCTGGGGTGACAGAGGCTTAGACGTGCCAGTAACCAGTGGTTTAAAACTCTATCTGGACATTTGGGACGATATCAACAGGAGCTGTGGAGTTTGAAGATGACAGGCAGAGGCCTGCTTGGAGAACAGCTGGCTCTTTAATTATACTGAGGTTTCGAACACTGTAAATGTTATTTGCGGGGGGTGTGTGTGCATATGTGTGGGTGTACTTGCCTATGTGTGCCTATGGAGGCTAGAGGATGACTTCAAATGTCTCACTCTCCACCTTGGTCTTTGAGACAGTGTCTCTCACTGAACCTGGAATTTGCTATTTCTGTTAAGCTGTCTGGCCAACAAACCCCTAGGATTCATCTGTCTTTCCCCCCATCCCACAGTACTGGGGTAGCTGGAGTGCAACATGACTCTTGGTGTCTGTGAGCCTGGGAACCAAACTCGGGTCTTCACACTTGTGCAGCAAGCACTCACCCACCGAGCCACCTCTGCAGCTGCTGGATTTGAACATTTATCTAAACCTTAAAGTACTCACACATGTTACAGCCAAGAAGTTTTGGCACCCGACACCCTGGCATGTGGTCATGGGAGCCTGGCATGTTCTCAACTCGAAGTCACAAGCTACGAGTGCAGTGACAATCTACTCTGCTGTTTAGAACACTCTTTCCTCCCTCTTACACTCACTTGATGAGTAATAATGACAATGCATTCCAGCAATCATGGTCCACTCTCTGAAAGTCCTTCATAAGCTTATCTGTCTGTCAGACAGAGATACCAAACCTCAGTCCTGGGAGACTGATATGGCTTGAGAGGTTGGAGCATTCAGTGTGTGGCCACACTCACTCTGGTTCCCTCTGCGGACACTGTGACACCCCCTGGGAATGGTTTAAGGGTGTCCTTTCCTATGGACTTCAGTTTAGTAGCTGCTGGATATCTGGAGGAAAGAGTCTTAGCTGACATGGATCAGTACTGAAGCTTTCCCTGGATTACTATCGCTGGGACCAATGACTATTTCAGTATACAATGGACCCACCAGGCTTACTTTAAAGCTTTTCTGTTACTTACTGGGGGCATGAGCTGGCATCTTGATTTTTTTGGGGGGGGGGTTTTTTTTTTTTGGAGACAAGGTCTTACGCTGTAACCCTTCTTCTAAATCTGCACATGTTCAGCATTGTATCTCCCACAGATGTGATAACCATCATGAAGTTACATTTTCAGCTACAAATATTTTATTTTAGAAAGAAGTTCTCCTCCTCCAGAGGCATCTTGCCCAACCTCCCTTCAACATACCAAAGTGCAGTTCGTATAAAAAAGATGGAGGACAATCATACAGCGGCTCTCCGGGAATTCCAAGACAAAGAGGCACTGCTGGAGCAGCGGAGGAGGTGGGCCTGGAATGAGATAGTGTCAGGTTTGGGGACCTCCCAGTGGCCAACCATACTGGTATGATTTTCTCACCAGCCTCAGAAGAGGTCTGATGGTTTTTGTTCTCCTGGCCAGGCTGGGTCAGATTTTCTCATTTGGAAGCCCTTGTACATTTCTCATACTCTGCAGTTCTCTGACATCCCCAGGCTCTTGCTTGGCAGTTGAGATACTTCTCATTGGACTTGCACAGCATGGTATTTACTGGGTGTCCTTTGAGCTGTTATTGTTCCCTGCCTTTTCCCCATTCCTGCCTGCATTTTCCAAGTGCCTTGAGCTTTTTATGCCCTGCCGCTGCCGCCACCATCACCACCGAGTACCTTTCTCCTCCCCTGCTTATCCCTAGGGCTTGCCATCTTATCTAAGGAATGACTGGTCACCTATGAGCCTCTCTCATGTTGGTGACACACTGACACACTCCCTACCCATGAGTTCTTGCAGCCAACTTGTCACCCATCCCATTCTCAGCATCTATTCTCCTCTGCTCTACAGCTCCACTGACAACCCAGCTGTGTCCTGTTTCATGCCCCCTGCAGCCAGCCAGTATGGACCACATCAACAGTACCAAAGGCCCCCAAGCCTCATGGTTGGGTTTGGCCAGTGGGGGATCCCAGTGAACATGTGCGTGCTGGTGAAAGCAAAGGTGGACTCTCTATGTCCCTAGCCTCTGTGAACTTCCTAGCCACATCCCATGTGCTGCCTTTGACTTCATCTTCTCTCCTGTTTAGTTTTCCTTACTGTCCCTTTTCTGTCCCTTCCCTATCCTGTTAGGATTTGGGATCCTGGCCACATCAGGCACAGGTCCCTAGAGCCTCCCATTTCCCGCTTCTGAAGCCTGGCTATAAATAAGTCTCCTGAATGCTGGGCATGGTGGCGCATGCCTTTAATCCCAGCACTTGGGAGGCAGAGGCAGGTGGATCATTGTGAGTTCGAGGCCAGCCTGGTCTACAAAGCGAGTCCAGGACAGCCAGAGCTGTTACACAGAGAAACCCTGTCTCAAAAAACCAAAAAAAAAAAAAAAAAAAAGTCTCCTGAAGCCACAAGCAGAAAGTCTGTCTCTGTTTGTCTGGGGCCAGATGGGGACAGACTCACAGGCAGCATCTGGAGTTGGCTGGCCTCTTCCATAGTGTGTGGCTCACCTTTGTGGAGAAGATGCCTTGTATACAGAGAACCAGTAAAAAGTCTCCATTGTCCTGCTTCTGTGTTGTGCTTCCTTGCTGAGCAGTTGTGGGCTCTCACTTTCCCACGTAGGAGCTTCCTGAGGGGGTGAACCCATCCCTTCTGTTCCTTGTGATGGAGAGTAAATGGTGTCCCCTGTCCAGGAGCTAAGTGGAAGATTTGGAGCATCTAGACAGGTGGCAGGGCACAGCTTCACCTGGGAGGAGGTATAGAGGAGCTCTGTACCACATGTTGTAACCCAGAGGACCCTGGAAATTCTAAGGCACCTACATAGGAGTTCAGGAGGGAAAAGAAATGGAGAGGCCCAGGCCAAGGCAGGATAAACATAAGTGCACAAGTGTCTCTGAGGAGGGCAAGAGGAGGCTGGTCTGGAACAGCTTTTGGGGTACCAGTCACTGGAGCTGATGGCTAGAGTTGATTCCAACAGGCAGGTGGACGTGGGGCAGCAGAGGTGGCTTTAATGTAGCAAGGCCTCCAACCTACCACTCTGGACACTGTGAACACTCTGTATCCCTAGAAACTCACTTGGCCCTTGGAGATTGAGTGAGATGGAAGGCATGCATTATTTAAAGAGAAAGTTTTTCAAGACAGGGTTTCTCTGTGTAGCCCTGGCTGTCCTGGACTCACTTTGTAGATCAGGCTGTCCTTGAACTCACAGAGATCCACCTGCCTAAAGAGAAAGTTTTTAGTAAAGAAAAGTAGCCAGGCGTGGGGGCGCATGCCTTTAATCCCAGCACTCAGGAGACAGAGGCAGATGGATCTCTGTGAGTTCAAGGCCAGCCTGGTCTACAAAGTGAGTCGAGGACAGCCAGGGCCACACAGAGAAACCCTGTTTCAAAAAAAAAAAAAAAAAAAAGAAAAGAAAGAAAGAAAAGTATCTTTCAAGAAGCTGCTGTGACCCTGAGCAGTGCCCACAGCCTAGCTTATTCCTCCCTGGGCAGTGGGAGTGGGACTTTGGGAACCCGGCCACCACAGCAAGGTATCTACCTTTAGCAAGAAGTGCACCCTGCATGGGGGGGGTCCTCAGTTGGAATCTGCCTACCCCTGTCTCTGCTCAAAGTGTTTGGAAGAAGCCCAGCTGGAGGGGAGGGGAGGGGAAAAAAACAAAGGAAAGGAAAGGGAGGAAAGAAAGGCACTGCTGGCCTCTCACTAATTCTCTATGGACAGAGAGATGAAGAAAGTTTGTGAAGCTGAAGTGACAGCAGATCTTGTGGGCTCTGCTTGAAGTAACTTACAGCTTGTGATTTAATGTGGCCTTGCTTCTTCTCCAGAGACAAGAGAGCCCTGCAGGAGTGGAGAGAGCAAACCCAGCTGATGAGGGTCAGGAGGGAGCTCCGTAAGTTCCAGCCTCCAGATAGGAACTTGGTACATGGCAGGTGAGGTGGCTCTGGTCCTATGTCTGAGCAGGGTGCGGCTCACACACAGTGTTCTAGGCCATCCCTCTAAGTCAGTGGTGCTGTGCACAGTCCCACCCTATGAGCACTGCAGCTGACTTCTCTGGGCACAGGCCCTGGCCTTTGAGGCTGCCATCTGCATGAAGACTACTGGTTCCATTGTAAGGACTCAGTGCTCAGAGAGGAAACAGGGAAGGACTTGAGGGGGAATGATCAAACACCACTAGGTTGACATGTGTCTGTGGGCATTGTCCTGTAAACTCTACACCCTCATGCCAGTCACTTTGAGACCTATTACATGTTTAACAACACTGGGTACTCTTGCAGGGGACCTGGGTTCAGTTCCCAGTACCCACATGGTAGCTCACAACTGTTTGTTTCTTCAGTTCCAAGGGATCCAACGACCTCTTCTAGTCCCCTTGGGCACCAGACATATACATGGTACACATACATATATGCATACATGCATGCATGCAGGCAGGCAAAAAACTCAGTACACATAAAATAGAAATAAATACATCTATTTTAAAATATTTTTTAAGCCAGGCATTGTGCACTCGGGAGGCAGAGGCAGGCGGATCTCTGCAAGTTCAAGGCCAGCCTGGTCTACAAAGCGTGTACAGGATAGCCAGGGCTACACAGAGAAACCCTGTCTCAGAAACAAAGAAACAAAAAACATTTTAAAATGTTAAAAAGAAATAAAAGATTAAAAGAGAAATGGACAGAGATTGTGACAGGCATTTGACAAGAGAAAATCCAAACCGCTAGAAATCCATCAGGATTGAACTGCCTCACCTGTCCAGGTGGGGACCCTGCACTGTGAACAGAGCTGCCAGCTTCCAGCTTCCTAGAAAACCATCTTAATAGTGGGGCAGGCCAACTGAGGGTGTCTCTCAGTTGATGAGAGCTTTCTCAGCATGCACAAAGCCCCGGGTAAGAACCCCTGCACTACAGAGACTGGACATGGTATTGTAGTGTAGGCCTGTAATCTCAACACTTGGGAGGTGGGAGACAGGACAATCAACTACAGATCCAATTTGAGGCCAACCTGGGGCACATGATGCTTTGTCTCAAAAATTAAAAACAAAAACAAACAAAAAACCTAAAAACTAGTGTTGTTTGGATGCTTTGAAGAGTTCATTTTGCAGAGATGAGAGCAGTCTAATTAGAAGCATGTGAACAAAGACGCTTAACTGTGTATTTTGTCATCTGCAGATACAAACACACAGCGGGGACTCACAGTAGATGGTGTCCCTGTGCCAGTCTAGGGGAAGTTCTTAGCCTGTACAGGCTCCTGCAGTTCAACTGGGAGCCGCTAGAGGGTGCCAGGGTGCTGTGAACAACTGGAGGCTGCTGGGCGGAGCTGACGCTCCAGCCTTGAGCACTGGGTGCCAAGCCTGGGTAGTCACCGTGTGGGGTGAGGAGCTTGGCTCCAGAGTGCTCGAGTTTACTTGCCTTTCCCATGCTTCTTATGACCCATAAGTGTGTAGGTCATGTCCTGCAAAGGCGCTGACTGCTAAGAGACTTCTGAGACTGGACAGTGTTAGGACTCCAGGTCTACTCAGAAAGAGCTTACATGTCTCTTTTCCGTGCTGTTCTGAAGCCAGCAGCCTTGCCTATGACCTTTCAGCCTGTTTTTCTGGCCCTCCATAGCAATTGCGTGGTTGATACTCGCTTGTCAAGCTGTCAAGAACCTTCCCCAGCCACCAACACTCCCTGTGCCTAAAAATTAGCCCAGTTTTCAAGCACTTGCATTTTTGTTGTTGTTCTTAGAAAACTGGGTATTTGGATGAACTTTTCTTGTCTGTGTTTTTCTGTAATAGCAAACTATCTGTAGATGAACTTTTCCCCCCATCAAATACATGCCTGTAATTTTTAAAACAAGTAATGTCTGACTTTAATGAGAAAAAAACAAACAAATCACCACTTGGATTTAGCATCATGCATTGCTTTCTGTCGGAGTTTCTTTGGAAGACTTTTGACCTCCTGTGTGGTGCAGCAGCTGTCACAGTCAGCAGGCACGCGGAATTCCCAGCCCTGTGCATTTCCGGGGTGGGGGTAGCTGTAAAAGAAGAATGTGGTGTCTCCTGTCCCCTAACTCTACCTCCCTGGGTTCCAGGCCTTTCACAGTGTCAGGAATGCTAGATTTGAACTGCAGCTCTGGAAACCTGCTGAAAAGGGAAGATCTGATAGGGAGGCAAGGTCTGGCTGAGCTCAAAGTCTACCCTGGCAGGCCGATACTACACAGCTGGAGTTCTGGCAGGAGGCTCCTGCCCTCCCCAGACCCCATACCTTCCACTCACTCTCACTCTACTTAGTCAGCCTTGGAGTCTGACAGCTTGCCTTCCCGCTAATAAACATACTTTGCATGTACCCTGTACCCCACACATTGTCTACAAATGCACTTAAGCTCCTGGATCTGGGGCTGGATTCGTTTCCCACCTCATCCCCTGAAGGTAGCAGAGCCATCAGCACTGGTTATGTGGTCTTTGCTGTCCTTACTAGCATGCCCCCGTCCAGGCACATCTGCTTGCTGGAGCTGCAGAAATGGCTTCAGGTGCCATCTGATCGCTCTGCAGGAATCTGGCCACTACAGCAGAAGGCCTGGGAGTAAGAAATGTCTCTAGTCCTGGCTTCTGCTTCTGTAATCAGTAGGATGAAGTTCCCTGGCCTCTAGCATTAAGAAGGAACAGAACATCTCAGGTTCTGAAGGAGCCAGGATTAGGGCTGCAGGAGCCAGGATTAGGACTGAGCCTCAGCTTGGTTCTTGAGACTGAGCAGAGCAGGGGAGGCACAGAGAGACTGGGTGGGCATGGGGTTCTATGAGCAGACAGATCTCTTGGATCATAGCCATAGGAGACTTTGGAGACTAGCCTGGAGCTGGTGTGTCTGTGACAGGGAGTAGAGAGGCCCTGGAAGAAGACCACAGCAGTCAGGAGACAGGACGACCCAGGCTATAGGGCAGAAGGCAGGGCTTCTGGGAAGGGAGGCCAGGGTCTGCATGGACCACAGTGGGTAAGGAAGGCCGAATAGAGTGTCAGTGGCCATAAATCTGAGTGTCATTACGCTGTTCAGAACTGAGGAGTGTGCCTGGGGGCCTGGGAGGAATGGATTTGAGTTTCCATGACCCCCAGGTAATCCGTTAATATTACAGAGGGCTCCTAAGTCTCTGCTCTGGATTGGGTCTCTCTCTCTCTTCCCATACTCTGTTCTTTCTTCCTATAGTTCAGCAAAATCAGAGGTGGGGGCCACTGTGGCAACATGAGAGAAGGGCTGTGGAGTGTCCAGCAAATACACTGAGAGTACTCCAGGCTGTGGGAAGATCTGGCACTACTTAGCCTTGACATCTAGACACGGCCTGGTATCCCTTAGGGTACAGCTTCTCTGCCAGGAAAGGAAGCTGAGCAGCGACTTGTAGGTCTGTCACCTGTCCCACTCACCCTGTCTAGATCCATGGCCAGCAGCTCCATCCTGCAGGCTGGCCAAGTTCAAGGCATATACTTTTATATACTTGAGTTGTATTAGCACTTATGTATTAGCTTGAAACTTTGTAATTTTATTTTATTTTTATTTATTTATTATTTTTTTAAAGATTTATTTATTATGTATACAGTGTTCTGTCTGCAGGTATATCTACAGGCCAGAAGAGGGCACCAGATTTCATTATGGATGGTTGTGAGCCACCATGTGGTTGCTGGGAATTGAACTCATGACCTCTGGAAGAGCAGCCAGTGCTCTTAACCGCTGAGCCATCTCTCCAGCCCTGAAACTTTGTAATTTTAAAACTAATCCGCACTGGTACTAATGGCATGGATCCTGTTGACACTGGTGTGTTTTCTGTCATTCGACAAGTCTCGGGTATCCTGGGTCAACTATGGCAACCTTGAGCACACCCAGGGTCCCTTGCTCCCTGCTGCCTCCACTCCTGCCTGGGCTGTTGGAGCCTTTGAGAGATGCAAGGATGCCTGTAAAGAATGCTCCCCCCTCCCCATGGGTGGCCTAGCAGGGTAGAGGGCAAGTTCAGAGCCTGACAAGTGGGCCTGTGGGAAGAGCAGCCTTTTCATGCATTGCTGGCAATACCTTCTTGCATTTTTCTAGATGCATCAAAGATTCCTTTTGCCACAGATCTGATAGAGCCTGGAAAAACACCAGTGGATCCACTTGGGGGAGTGGCACCAAGCAGAGAGAGGACATCGCAAAGGAGTGTGGAAATAAGGTTGGTGACAGTTCTGCATTCTGGGGTCCCTAGCTCAGTGCCACAGGTTGACCAATGCATGTTTCAAGTGTCACTGAATGTCTAGCCTTGTGTGAGCACTTAGCACAGTGAGTGACCTGGAAAGACATGGTCCCTGTCCTTGGCATTCTATCACCCTTCCAGATGATCAATAGGACTTAGAAGACACCCACTACAGGGGTACACCTACAAACACTACCACCCTGTCCCACCCCAGCTATTGCAGTGCCTGAGCATTTGTCTCATTCTCAGCCCTCAGGACTAGACCTAGCCTTCCCATGGTGGTGTGCTGGGCATGGCTTCTGCCAAAAGAAAGGCAGGAGAACACATGAAAAGGCCAGTTCATGGTACCTTAGGATTTGACACCCTAGAATTAGAGTATCTGTCTAGGGGGTCACTAGGCTGCTAATGGCAATGGTGGTGTGGCAATTGTCCTAAGAGCTTAGACCAGCTGGCAGACCCACCTGGAGCTCAGGAGAGCTTTAAGGAACCTAGGTGCCAACAAAGGACCAGCAGAGGATGGAAGAGATACCTGAGGCAAGCCACTGGGACCCTATAGAAATATTGCGGGCTCCAGGGCAGGTGGCAGAGCTAACTGTGCAAGAAGGAGGAGGGTGGGGTTCCTGGCACTTAGCTGAAGTTCCTGGCCTCTTTCTGCCATTCTAAATCATTGCATATACAGTCAACAAATAGCAACCTTGGAGTCACAGCCCAGGGTTAACAGAGACAGAAATGTGTTTAAAAATCTCAGGTTGTGTGGAGAGATGGCTCAGAGGTTAAGAGCACTGGTGGTTCTTCCAGAGGTCCTGAGTTCATTCCCAGCAACCACATGGTGGCTCACAACCATCCATAATGAGATCTGGTGCCCTCTTCTGACCTTTGGGTATACATGCAAATAGAACACTGTATTCATAATAAATAAATAAAATCTTTAAAAACAAAAAATCTCGGGTTAAGCTGGGCGTTGCGTTGGTGGTGCATGCCTTTAATCCCAGCACTTGGGAGGTGAAGGCAGAGGCAGGCATATCTCTGTGAGTTCGAGGCCAACCGAGTATACAAAGAGAGTTACAGGACAGCTAAGGGTGTTACATAGAGAAACACTGTCTTAAATAAATAAATAGAAATCTCAGGTCAGTGAGATGTTCTGCTCTGTCTAAAGGTTCATTAAAACTGTTTTACTTATGGATGTTACTTATGAAAAAGAATGCTGTTCTCTACACGTATAGAACAGGCAGGCTCCCAGATAGACACAGCCACACTTAGACTTGAGGGTTGTTTAAAGATTTATGTTTATGTATACGGGTGTTTTGCCTGCATGTGCATTCGTGTACCATGTGCATGCAATGTCTGAGGAGACCAGAAGAGGGTGTCTTGTTGTTAGCCACCATTGGGGTGCTGAAAAATGAACCTAGATCCTGTGTAAGATCCACAGTGCTAGCCGGGCGTGGTGGCGCACGCCTTTAATCCCAGCACTTGGGAGGCAGAGGCAGGCGGATCTCTGTGAGTTCGAGGCCAGCCTGGTCTACAAAGCAAGTCCAGGACAGCCAGGGCTGTTACACAGAGAAACCCTGTCTCGAAAAACAAAAAAAAAAAAAAAAATCCACAGTGCTCTTTCTTAACTTCTGAGCCATCTCTCTAGCCCCACCTTGAGGCTGTTTAATTATAGTGACCCTGTGGGTAAAGATGTTGCCTCAAGTCCAGCATCTAGGGGGAGGCAGGGAGCCATGCCATAAGTCACCTGATGCCTCCCAGTGGCTCAGGATGGCTCCTGGGCTGCAGGGAAAAGGTACTCTCTATGGTTGGAATGGGGGCTGCAGCAGCTGTCTGTGTCCCAGCGCCTCGCCATTAGCCGACCTGGAGGAGAAGATAAGACGGCACACACAGCAGATCCGGGCTCGCAACTTCCTGGGTACCAACCCACTGGAGGACATGAAGGTGGCCAACCAGGACCTGGAAACCGTGAGTATCTGTTGACCTGTTTGGGAATGTGTCACTAATGGAAGGGAATTCTCTTTATCATTGCAGAGCAGGTACCTTCCAACCATGTGAGTTGCCAGCTGTGTCTGGGGCGGACGGTTGGGCTGGCGGAGACTCCAGAAAATATCCTAGCTACAGTTTGAGCCCTCAGCTGCACCAGACCTAATGGGATGAGCATGATAACACAGAGCCTGTGAGGGCAGGGATGGGCATCAGGTCTGGAACTGGTCCGTTCCACAAGCCTGTGGAGACATTGCTTAAGGCCTCACACCCAGAGGGCGGGCTGAAGCCCTGTGCTGGCTGAAAGGGAGCTGCTTAGAGAGGGCTTATTGCTGTTGCCTAGAAAGAGAGCACTGTCAGATCTGAATGACCATGCCCCTGAGCTCCTGAACAAAGCAGACTGTGCCCCTAAACCCTTTCCAGACTCTTGAAGTCTAACCACATTCCCATATAGTGACTAGTACCATCAGAACCCACCTTGTGTCTCGATGTCCCTGCTTGTGAGAGCACAGAGAAGAGGCTCTTCCTGCCCTGACAGGAAGCTGGTGGAAGGAAGCAGAGGTTTTATGATAGTGGTGCCTGGGTGTCCATGACCCCACCATTGCTTAGTTTCAGGTTAATCTGGCATTAGCCCAAGACCAGGCATTCTCCACAGCCTCTCTATGGCTCAATCTCTGTTCTATCCAGATGGACAAAAGTAAACATGGCCTCAAACCCACCATGTGGTTGAGCCTCCCAAGTCAGCACATTGCATTTGCACCCAAATTAATCATCACCCCACCACAGCAAGAAAAAACAAAACTGGTGCTAACCCTTCTAGACAGGGAAAGTGGAGGCAAGAGGTTTTGAGGTGAAAGTCCCAGATGCCCACTAACAGTTGGAGGGAGTCTGCAGCACTGGCTCTGCTTCCCTGGGAAGTTACACTCCCTGATTTCAGTCACTGTTATCTGACCTTTGGCATAATAGCTGAGTTTATATCCTAGCACATACTGAGGCCAGGAAAGTTTTGTAAGAAGAAAGTCCCTGGAGGTATATTATTAAGAGCCTGCTGAGAGAGAGAAAACACCAACCAGTTGTGAGATCCATTCCATAGAACCCCAAAAACACGAGAATCCAAACCTAGACCAAATCCCACCATGGATTTGGTACCAAGTCTCACTCCTAGCAGAGAGGCTATTGACAGATGACAGGTGGGTGAAGGATGCCCAAGGGGGTCTGCCTCCAGGTGACAGTGTAGCCCCGGCCAATCTACCAGGCTGCAGTGAGCCACACAGCCAAGAATATTTGGGCAGCACAAGTTGCTCTTAATGAGTTTTAAGGGGTGGGGGCACAAAGTTAGTTGGGTAGGAAGGGGGTATGGATCTGGGAAGAATTGGAAGAGGGACATAGATATGATTAAAACAAAATGGACAAAATCTTCAAAGAATTAATACACATTTTTTAAAGGATGCAAACCTAGAGACAATAGGTAAAAATTGAGTCTGTCCCTTGGACAGTTACCACTGTCTCCACCAGCCAACCCAGCAGAGCCTGTCATTCCTAGAGAATTCGTTCTTACAGGCAGGATAGAAGTGTGGTGACGGTGGTCATGTAATTAGCCTTCCTGAGCTCTGAAAAGTACCTGTTACCCTGGCGTGTGATGGCACCCTGGGGGGTCTGCCCCCCTCCCCAGGTGAGCAGGTAGATGAGAGGGTCCTGGGGATCTAGAAAAGGGGCCATGGCTACCCGGGTGTCACCGTCATAAAGCCTCTTCTTTCCACCAGCTAGACAGGTTGCCCCTGTCAGGGCAGGAAGAGCCTTCTCAGTGTGCTACTCTCCAACCCTCTCACCTGACAAACAGATTACATAGGTGATCCCTGGAACCAGCCCAACACAGAGTGGCCAGTGGGCACCCAGCAACACCTATGAGGTCTGGTCATTGTCGGGGGTGGGGTCTCATCCTGATGCATAAGGAACCAGCTCACACTTGGGCCTCAGGAGAGCCCTTAGCAAGCCTACAAGAAAGCTGACAGGGATAAACAGAAACCAAATAAAGAAGTACCCACACGGCTGGAACACTGCTCCTCTTCTGAAGGATCTAAGTTCAGTTTACAGCACCTACATGATGACTTACAACCATCCATAACTCCAATTCCAGGGGACCCAAGTACAGTCTCTGACTCCACTGAGCACCAGGCACTCATGTGGTGCACATACGTATAGGCAAAATACTATAGAACTAGTATATCTAAAAAATTTGAAGAAGTAGAGAATGATGATAGTATGAATTTCTGGGCATTGGTAGAAATAACTGCTGCCATGAACCACAACAAGTGCCTGGAGGTGAAATTGAATAAATCCACCAAGAAGGAGAGAGAAAAGAAAAGGGAGATGGACAACAGAGTTGAAACAAGATTTTAAGACAACTAGAAGATTGGTCTAGGAGATTCACCATGTACTAGCATATTCCAGGAGATACCAGAGCAAGTGAAGGGAACATTTAAAAATAAGTTTAGCTTTCTGAGCATGTGTGAAACACTTAGTTTGATCTGCAGCACATGGGACAAGGTGGCACATGCTTACAGTCCCAGCACTTTAGGAGTAGAGGGAGGAGGATAAGGAATCTAAGGTCATATTTGGCTACATGGTGGGGACCAAGCCAGAGTGTTCTTACACGATGACACCCTGTCTCAAAAGAGAAAAAAAGCACAATCAGAGAAACGTTCCAGTAGGTCCACATGTTAGTAGCAGTAGCTTGATGTCCTGACCAAGGAGTGAGCAATTCCTTTGCCGGATAGATCATGGAAGTTGAGACGGGGACAGTATAAATGCAACTGCATGTACTCAATCCCTCAAAAATGTTACTTCCTGCCCCAGCCTCTTTGGAGGGGCTGGAATGAATTCTGTCCACAGGGACTTATCTGAGAGGGGTAAGCAGAGGAAGAAAAAAAATGCCAGAGCCTCCGGCCAGAGGTTCCCTATGGGAGACAGGTTTGTTCAAGAGAAGAGACATAGGAGGGGTGTCCGTTTTGGGAACACTGAATGACAGTCACAAAGGAAATAACACAAGTCTAAAAAGAGGCTCCACTAGGGAAAGATATGGATGGATATTGACAGGACCAACAACAAAAAGTGCTGACTAGTGTGTCATGAACCTGAGAATGGCCACGCCCACGGCTGGGCTGAGGCTTCTGGTGGGTGGGGCATCCATCAGGGCTGGGCTTGAGGAGACAAGCAGAAGGGGTGGAGGGATGAAGTAAGGATTCCAGGCAGGATCAGGATCAGCTAAGAATCAGGCAGCTGGCCATGGTGGACAGAGACATTGGGCAGGCAGAGGCAGGAAGAACTTGGTTACTGATAACACAGCCCACCTGTGACCACCAAGCTTCTTCCTCAGGTTTACCTTTTCCTGACTGGCAGATGGGCTGGGAAACGTGGAATACAAACAAACACATCTAATTCCAGGCAGGCTGGGCAGTTTCCTTCCTTGGCCCTCTCTGGCTGGCTGGCTCTGTTCCTGAGCAGTTGGAAATCTTGGCTGGGACTGTGTTTAGGGTGATATCCCACCGCAAGCCCCTTGGTGTGATTCTCTTCTCTCTGATTCATACTGCTGCCTGCACAGGAGTCTTGAGGGGATGCTTTGGGAATACCATGGCAAGTGGCCCACAAGGTTGTTAATTCTGTGGAAGGATGTTACAAGAGCTACCAAATGTCCAGGTTGTGTGACCCCTTCACATGATTGAGAATACTACTCTAAGACGCAGCCTATGGATGCTTGAAAAAGCTTTCTGTATGCTCCCTGCAAAGACCCCACATCTACTAAAGTGGGGGTTCATTTGTCCTGTCTAACTTACACCTCTTCATCTTCTCCCTAAAGGCCAAGAAACTTCATGAGGAGTTAAAGAAACTGAAACTGGAGATGACCTTGAACAAAGAACATCCATTTGCAGCTTTCCCTGGAACCCTTTCACTTCACCCACCAGCATCACAACCTCAAAATACATTTTTTAACAGAAAATATTAGGGAAGTGGTGATGTCAGCAGGGATGGCACGTACTCCTACAGTGAGTCCCCTATGCAGTGTAGGGACTAGCTGGAGGGTGGGTCTTCAGTGGCTCCACTGGCTACAACTTTTAATAGACCTGACTCCTTTCTGAGACTGTAGAAGGTTTAGCTGCATTAAAAGGAAGAATGCTGTAACCAAGCCAAATTGTTGTCTCCTGTTGCTGTTTCTACTATTTCAGTTGACAGTTCAAGCAAGCCACAAAGGTGTCCTGGTTTCCTATGTGGGAAGCAGGGCTACTGGCCTGACTTCTGCAGTGCCATCTTTGTTCAGATGGGGCCTAGTGGAACATGTTATCCTGTTCAAGTGTCCTTCATCCTTGTGGGACAGTGACACCTAGCCCCAGGCATGCCTCTGCCCTGTAGGATCCCTGGGCAACTCCACCACCACCACCACCACCATCAAAGTTATAATCTCAAGCTGGGCGGTGATGGCACACTTTTAATTCCAGCACTTGGGAGGCAGAGGCAGGCGGATCTCTGTGAGTTTGAGGCCAGCCTGGTCTACAAAGCGAGTCCAGGACAGCCAGAGCTGTTATATAGAGAAACCCTGTCTCAAAAAAACAAAAAAAAAAAAAAATCTCTTGATGCCACCTCCCCGTCCCCCCCACCCCATAATCCTTCTGCCACTCATTCAGAGGCTTCATGACAAGTTCTACCTCTGAATGTGATTGTAAACTCAAGGCTTTTTCTTCAGGATGTTGAGAATAGACATAGAACTATTCAGACTTTCTGTTTCCTCTAGTGTCAGTTCAGGTTAAGACTTGACCTGATCCTGACTGGGCCTCTGGCTTCTAGATCCTTGGAGTATCTACGGAGCATCCCTCTCCTAGTAGATTAAGGGGATGGTCTGAGTTGAACATCCCTCTCCAGGAGTATCTGAGCTGGAGTAGTCTCTCACCCTAGGAGATTCAGAGTATCTAGGTGAGTAGTCCCTCTTTTCTGGAAGATTTGGAATGTTTGACTAGGTATAACCAACCCCTGGTAGATTTGGGGTCAGTTGGTGGGCAACCCTCTCCTGGCTTCTGCTCTGCTGATGTGTTGTCTAAGTATGTAACCAGGGAACACCGATCCTCTTTTGAATTTTTCTGCCTTGTAAACAAAAGAACTTGAAAACATATTTGAGGGGTTAGAAAGATGGCTCAGTGGGTAAGATCACTGGCTGTTCTTTCAGACCACCCACACTGCAGCTCACAATCATCTGTACCTCCAGTTCCAGGGGATCCAACACCCCATTCTGGCCTCTGTGGACACAAGGCACTTACATGGTACACACACACACACACACACACACACACACACACACACACAC
>CAJQZJ010036755.1:502681-524883 GCA_907164525.1 Lophiomys imhausi
CACACACACACACACACACACACACACACACACACACACACACACAATTAAAATTATTGTTTTTTGGTTTGTTTTTCGAGACAGGGTTTCTCTGTGTAGCTCTGGCTGACCTGGACTTACTCTGTAGACCAGGCTAGCCTTGAACTCTCAGAGATTCGCCTGCCTCTGCTTCCTGAGTACCAGGATTCTTAAAGGCATACGCCATCACCCCTGGCGATATTTAAAAAAAATTTTTTTAAGGTTTGGACGACGGTGGTGTACTCAGGAGGCAGAGGCAGGTGGATCTCTGTGAGTTCTAGGCCAGCCTGGTCTAAAGACCTAGTTAAACCTTGTCTCAAAAAGGAGGAGAAAAAAAAAAGGAGATAGACAAGTTATGCTTTTTGAGTTAGAACTCAGAAAAACAAAACAGGCAGGCTTAGCAGCAGCCATCTATAAAGAACTACAAGGAGGGAGGCTTTTCTGGCTGGCAGAGTGTGGACTCTTATTACAGAAATAATTATTCCTCCCATCTCCTGACTGTTTCTGAGACAGGTTTCTCTGTCTCAGGTAACAGGTAGTTACCCTGGCTATCCTGGAACTTGCTCTGTAAACCAGGCTGGTTTTGAACTCACATCCTCCTTCCTCTGCCTCCCAAGTGCTGGGATTAAAGTGTGTGCCACCATACCTGCTTCGGCTAATGTTAATAAGATAGATATGCTTTTCCAAGCCCTATTGCCTTCACCTTCCTCTTCATATAGTACTTTAAATCCTAAGGAGGCCCTCAAGAATATTTGGATACTAAAGAACCATGAGTAAGGTTCATATGTGTATGACTTTCAAATATAGCCTTACTGTTTTCCCAGATAGAAACCTAAAATTTTCTGGAAATCTCACAAAGACTATAACATTTTTTTGCGTTAAGTATCCAACTTCCACATAACTTTTTTTTTTTTTTTTTGGTTTTTCAAGACAGGGTTTCTCTGTGTAGCCCTGGACTCACTTTGTAGACCAGGCCGGCCTTGAACTCACAGAGATCCATCCACCTGCCTCTGCCTCCCAAGTGCTGGGATTAAAGATGTGCGCCACCACACCCGGCTAGAAGACTGCAATCTTAACCCAAAGTCCATACCCTTAGCCAGTGCTTTTTTGGCAGGTTTTCTTCCTAGTCTTGAGATATTTCCTACTGGGAGAATGCCACAATTATCCTGATCTCTTCAGACCAGCCCTTCCAGGGTGGCCAGAAGGGAGCCAGTCCAGCTTCCAAAGCTCTGTGACCTTGGGAGGTCTAGGATCTCTAGCTACAAAGACTTGAGCAGCCTTGCCATGGAGGACACTCAGGGAAGCATGGCCTGCCCACAGCGGGCCCCCAGGGAGCCCTGCTGTGCTCTGTCGCCCTACTCTACAGTGCTTAGTGTACCAGGCTCCGGGGCATGTGTACCAGGCTCGGGGCATTGGTATCACTGGCCTTGTTCTCCGTCTCCACCCAGACCAGGCCCTTTGATTCTATTTCAGAAGCCTCAGCTCTGACAAAGTCAGGCCTTGTTGAGGGGACTGCCAAGCTGGCAGGGTCTAGTAAGTTCAGAAAAAGGAGGCAGAGGCAGCCCCAGGTATGTGTGATCACGTGTGTGTGTGCACATGCGTGCGTGCGTGCGTGCGTGCGTGCGTGTGTGTGTGTGTGTATCACCAGTTGTCTGGCCTGGCAACCCTGGGACAGTCTTCAGGCTGTAGCAGCAACATCCTTCAGTCATGAGATGAGTTGGGAGCACTGTGAGTCTCCCCACTAGAGCTATGTAGTCAGTAAGTGAGACTCAGAAGGACTGTGCTCTGCCAGGGCCTGCAATGGTGTAAGTCACCTGTAAAATGGAGGCAGGCACAGAGCTAGTGGAAAGTGGGGACCAGAAAATGGTGGAAGGTGAATCATGAAGCCTAGTCCAGGTTCCAAAGGGGAAGCAGCTTGTGGCTGGCCACCTTCCCTGTCCAGGTGGGCAGGGCTGGGATGAAGCCTGAAAGGCCTGTGTTTAAATTGCAAATCCACCTCCTTGTTGGCTGTTTAAATATTCTACAAAACAGAGAACAGGTTTTTTAAAAATGGCTTCCAAGTACACATTAAAATACACAGCACAAACCTGGCAGGCAGCGGTCTTCCCTCTACTCCCTCAGCTCTGACCACCAGCAGCCCAGCAGCTACAGGCAGAGCCCTAGGTTTACCTGTGTCGCTTGGACAAGCCACTGTCCCTTACCACAACTAAACTACTCTTGTGGCTGACATCTGGGAGTTAATAGAAGCCCAGTACCCACACAATAAACTGGCAGTTTTCAAGGTGTTCTCCGTCCATGTCCCAAGTTGGACCTTGGCGTCTAGCAGACTTTCTAAACCTTGCCTCTACTACCTGGGATCCCTCTGCAAGGCACCTACTTAATCAAGTGTCTTTTTCGACTGCCCTTTCCCTCACAGCCCTAATAGCTCACAGACTTGTGGGTGCCCCCAGCTTGGGAGCTACTGAACTGGGGGCCAGAGGGTCCTGCTGTATGTAGTCTGTCCTCAACAGACATCTCCAGTACTCAGGCACAGATGTTCAGTTAGTATCTGGGCTGAGGGAGTCTCCTACCAACCAGCCCTCCACCTGGGACTGGGCTGGGAATGGTTCCTGTAGCTCCAAAATCTGCAGCACCCAGCTTTGGAGAGAAGGCGTGAGGAAAACAGACGCTAGGGGGAGGGAGACTGCCCCTCAGCAGGACTCCGCCCAGACTTTCTCATCTGCTCTGGTGTCGCCTTAAGGCGAGGTAGAGCGGCGCCGGGGCGGCCTCGACCGTCTTTAGCGGCGTCATCAGTGGTAGCAACCCCTAAGCAGGTCGCAGTGGGGCAAGAAGTCCACTCCCAAACTGACAGGGACATGGGCCCAGTAGGCCAGTTGTCAGGGCCTTCCTGCCCTTCTGGTGCCACCAATGCTGGGTCAAGCCGATTCAAGTCAGGCTTACGGGCCCGGTTCGCAGACGTCGATGGTCACTGTAACACGACCGACCCTTAGGGGTAGTCATTTATGGGCTCGGAATCCGGATCCAGAGTGCAAGTGCATGCGGAAGCCGGAGGAGGTCTAGTATGGTGGTCAGGCGTCCGCTGGGCGCCACCTCCCACTCATGGCCAAGCTGCCCCCCCCGCCCCGCCTTCCGGGCCCGGTTGCGCGCGCCCGGGAACCTGGCTTTTGCTCGCGTGAGGTGGCTCTTCGTACAGAACACTAGGCGAGGGGCAATGCAGCGCCTAGTCCCCGGATACGCAAGAGACTGGTCCTAGAGCTCTGGATGGAATTATCCTAACGCTAGTGGTGGCCACCCTCTTGCCCTGAAAGGTCCTCAAACGGGCGCGAGCTCTATAATCGCCCAGGACACCTGGGTAGTCCAGTGCCAGGTCGTCCTTACGGTGAGAGTGACATTAGGCCTCTTGCAAGGGCCCCAACTGGTGTCCCTCGGCACCCGAGTCTCCTTTGCCAGGTCTGACTCCTTTCAAATACACGCCCCCACAGACTTTGCCAAGTAGTGGACACATCGGAGTCGTACGTAGGAGACGCTGCCGGGGTACACTAGAACAGATTGGTAGGGGACCCCGGAATGTATGGGGGAAGGGCCCCAGGCTGCGCCGGGCTTAGGGAGTGGCCCCTGGACAGGATCAGGAAGGAGGTGGGGCCCGGGATGGGACCCAGAGCAGCAGAGTGGGGGAAGGGCTTGGGCCCGGGGAGTGTCCCTGCTACCCCTCGGTTCCCGTGCAGGCCTCCTAGGGGGCATTCCTAGCCAGCGTGGCGGCAAGATTAACGAACCCTGCTCTTCTCCACCCGGTGGGGTCCCGCAATGCGCTGCCAGCCCAGCTCTGAGAGCCGGCTGTAGGGCGCACACTGCGGGCGGACCTCCCCACGCCCTCCGGCTCCCGGGAGCGCAGCCCGCGGCCGCGCGCCCCAGCCCAGCTCCGCGGTGGCGGCCGGCAGAGAGAGCTTTGTGACGTCAGGCGGCGTCACGCGGGGCTGACCCGGCGGCGGCGGCGGCGGCGGTGGCGGGCGGGGGCGGCCTCCGGAGGCGGCGGGAGCATGGAGCCGCGGGCCGGCTGCCGGTTGCCGGTGCGGGTGGAACAGGTCGTCAACGGCGCACTGGTGGTCACAGTGAGCTGTGGCGAGCGCAGCTTCGCCGGGATCCTGCTGGACTGCACGAAAAAGTGAGCGGGGCAGGGTCGCGGGCCCGGGACTCCGTGGAATCTCCCGGGACACTCCCCCGCCGATTCAAGGTTCTGGTGCGGGCTCCAGGAGGAGCAGCGAAGCCAGGCGCCCGCTTTCAGTTTCTGCCGGGCAGGGGTTTCGAGGCGCGCCAGCTGGCCGCCGGTCTGGGTGCGAAAGTGGCTCTCCCAAAGTCGCAGTGACTTTCTGGGCAGGAGAGCGTGCGGCCACGCAGAGGGGCTGAGGGTGTCGGCCGAGACGCACGGGAAGCCTTGCCTGAAACTCCACACATCTGCCATAATTAACGCACTTTTCTTTGTTCAGACTCACTGTTGAATTAGACTGTCTGCAGAATTTTTGTGATTCGTTTAAGGGGGGGGGGAGTCAGTTACGCCGTGGCCTCACCTGTCACAAGAGGGGGAAGGAAGCCCTGTCTCTGTCGTGGGTCCCAAGGCTTGTAGGAGTGACTGGTGGGGACCAGCTGCGACGGCTGAGGAGTGTAGAAACACTGCTGTGGGCGAGGTGCCTTGCGGGGGAGTGGACGATACAAGTTATAGGGCCAGTGCCTCTACTGGAGGGGCGCGCTGGGTTCGGCTCCTGAGACCACCTGTGCACCCCTTGCAGGGGTTTCTGCAGCGCAGAGTCACACGGCAGTGCGCTGTCACTGCCGGATAAATGATTAGGCATTAATCAGGCTGTGACTCTTCTGCTCCAGCCAGGCTTTATTATGGAATTGGGAACAGAGAAAGGCTCTGCTTTCAAAGACCCAACTTTTTCCTTTCCTAAAGCCCTGGTTTTCCTGGGTTCCCAGCATAGAACCGAGCCCTTCCTCCTTTGACAGTTACCCTGCTGACATTATGTCTTCATTAGATGTGCCAGAAGCCATTTATGCACAAGTCATGTGACTTAACATATGGCCTCCCGTGTGACTGGTGCCCCTCTCTTGTTGGTTAGTATAGGGAGTGCTGATATGAGGGGGTGACATTCAGGGGCTGCAGAATAGCCACCTGAAAGCTTCCAGTGCAAGCTCTCCCCCCTCCCCCCATCCTGCTGATGGCTGCCCTGTCCTCCCTAAGCAGGTCTGGCTCAGTCCTGAGCCTGCAGGGCCGCACTCTGGCTCTACCTGTGCATCCTGCTCTGGCCTCTGTCTCTAGAGCATGTCTGCAGCAGAGGGCCTGCATTTCCCCAGCTCTCAGTTCTTCAGTGCTCAGGATAAGATAGGCTGAGGTAGTCCTGGCTTGTGGCTGAGGGTTTATACAGAGATAGTGAGATCCCTGCCCTGAGGCCCATGGCTAACCTGGCTTGTAGATCCATACACCCTTCGTGAAAAGAAGCTAGCTACTGGGATCCTGAAAATATAAATTGGCAACTATAGGATGCACCTGTATCTGTGCCCTACCATCTACCATAACCAGAGCTCCTTGAAGCTAGGAGGAGGTCAGCCTCAGTGGTCACAGCTCTTCTCCGCAGTGGCTTTGGTTGCTTCTGTGCCCTTGAGAATCTGAAGGCAAATCTGCCCTCCCTGCCCCTCCAAGGCTTGGCCTTGAAACTGTCTCTCCTTCTCCCCCACCCCTAATCTTTCCTGCAGGCCACCCCTGGTTTCTGTTTCCAGTGTTCTATCCACAGTATTATGAGTTGCAAAGCGAATGTTTACAGACCTGCTTGTCAGGCAGGTCTGAGTGCAGCTTAGGAGCTGCCTGGGTGTTATGGTCTGCTTTCAGCCTACAGGGTGCACATACTGACCTGTCCTCCTAGGTACCAGTTTCTCCTCAGGGTTCCAGGACCTGTCCTTGATTTTATGGAGTCCCAGACCTTGGGTGTGAGCCAGGGAAGAGCACCTGGCCTAAGTCCTATTTCCTCCCACCTCAGGATAGCCTTTGGGGCTCAAGGCAGCAAACAGGTCAGCATTCCTGGGGTGCTGGTGGGGTTTATAAGTATGAGAACTTCCATAGTTTGGATACAGACCTGGTGGCCGGTTGTGCTTTATGGTTCCTGATCTCTGTGTGTCACCTGGATGGCCTCATTCACATAGGCTGTTGGGTGGAAAGGTCTGAGGCTGGATCCAGCCACTACAAGTGCTCATCATGGAGTTAGACTAAAAGATGTTTTCTCTTTTCCCTTCCCTGTCTGCAAATGGCTGGGGAGCTCTGGGGGTCTGCTGCCTGGATGTAGAGCAGTCTGAAGCAAGTTCTTTGCTGCTCTGGGTATCTGTGTATTCCCATATATTTACTGAGCAGCTACCCTGTGCCAAGGAGTGGGCTGAGCCACTGACAAGCTGCCTCTATGATCCCTACCAAAGTGTGCTGACCCAAGGTCGTGCACAAAGGGGTGGGGGTGACACTGTTCTCCAGGGGGTGTCCAGCACCCCAGGTGAGTTAACCCTGGCTGAAGGTAGCTAGCAGACAGTCAAGGCCCACTGACTAAGGACTTCCAATCTGAGCTGTTGATTTGTTTGTTTGTTTGTTTGTTTTGTTTTGTTTGGAGATAGGGTTTCTCTGTGTAGCCTTGGCTGTCGTGGAACTAGCTCTGTAGACCAGGCTGGCCTTGAACTCATAGAGATCCGCCTGCCTTTGCCTCCTGAGTGCTGGGATTAAAGGCGTGGGCCACCATGCCCGGCTTCAGCTATTGATTCTCAAACTGTAGTACACAACACTGGCATATGGTCAGCATGACATCCTCCATGAACAAAGCCACAGTCACTGTCTGTCACCAAGCTAAAAAGCACCAAGTTCTGTCCTGGAATAATGCTATCCAGAATGGCAGCCCAGCTACTGATGGTATACTCCTGAGATTTTGTGGTAGGCAAAGAGGTTACAATAGCCCTCAGACATCCTCTCTCCCCTCAGGGAACTGGAGAGTCCCAGGTGCCTTGTGCATCACAGCTATTTTACTGAGGTCCTGACTGGCGTGCTGGTCTTGGGGGCTTTACCATAGAGATGCTGACTGAGTGGACAAAAAAGACATGGGGGTGAGGTGGGCCTGGTCTGAACTTCTCAGACAGCCCTAAGGCTTAGGGTCAGTATTAGTGCTAATAAATCTTTGATGTTAATAAATGTAAGATGCAGGGTCTACACCCATTCTCCCCTGGAATCTGGGGTCTGTGCCCCAGGATATAGGACAGGTCCAATTGTATGCTCTGGAGAAGGGATTGTTCTGGTGTCCAAGCTGTGACTTTGTCCTGAAAAACCTACTCACCTTGACTCCCAGAGCAAACGTTAACCCCCAGAGGCCTCTGTGCACTTAGCAATCCCAAGCAGCCCACTGTTTCCTGCAAGACCTTCCTGTTCCTGGTCCTGTCCTTCTCTAGCCCAACTACTTTCTGGATGTTTGCTGGGCTGCAGAAAGACTGCAGGGACTTTGTAAAGCAAGCAAGCCCTGGTGAGCAGCCCAAGGTGGGGCCTTGGGTGTTTGGACTTGGGCCTTCCTGGGGCTGCAGGCTCCTGGCAACATAGCTATGTAGAGAAGTTTCCGCAGACTCCCGCCCTGCTTTGCACATCCGCATGCCTCTGATCCAGGAGCCTGTTGACTCAACCCTCAGGCAGTGGCAGGATGGCCTCTGCCACCACAGGCTGGAGGAGGAAGGTCCCAGACAGACAGTAGGGGTGGGAGGGTGCCACTTGGGCGCCACCAGTCCCATGAGTCCTGGGTCTGCCTGTGGATCTGGGAAGCCAGATGGAGGCAGCTGCAAGCAAGGGCAGCCCAGAGCTCTGGCAGGCAGCCAGAGCTGTATTCTTCCTGTCCATGGGCTGGTCTTAGCCAGGCTGCTCTGGATGAGTGGCTGAGAAATACCCGTAGCTGAGTCCCCAAGACATGATTTAACCCCTGATATCTTGCTGAGGACTTTGGCCCAGGCCATATGCTCCCAGGACTATGTCCTCCGTCAGAACACCAGAGAATCTCACTGTCCCAGGGAGCCCTATTCTCTGTCCACTTTGAAAAGTCAGTACTGCTTTGCTTTTGGATATGGCCCCCTCTTGTAGCCTCCTGGGCATCTCAACCCTGTTCCGTTTCCCCATCTTTTCCTGAAATCAGAGGTTCGCTGCTATGCTTCTGGGAGAAACTGACTCCTACCCTGGAGAGGCACCTCTCCTACATAACTACCCTCTATCCAGAATTATCCACCCCTGACTGCACCCATTCAGGGGGAGGTCCTCCTAGTCCGTTGTGACCCCTAACAGGTCCCTCTCACTGCCAAGGCCTGTAGCATTTCCTGTGGGCCTCTGACCTTGACACTGGCCGGCTTGGGCTATAGCCTGGCCTTGTTGGGGGACACTAAGCCTTGGGAGCCGCACCCTCCCCCCGGACCCCGGTCCAGGTCACAGTTTGTCCACTTGTTATTCCCTATGCCATGGCCATCTCCATACCTGGAGGCAATGGATCCCAACATCACAGGACTGCCCAGCTGGGACATGTTTGCAGGTCCCTTTACCTCATTGTTTTATCTGTGAAGAGGGAGTGTCACTGCTGTTCATTCCATGGGACTGTTAAAGGATTGAGGGAGCTTAAGTCAGACCCACAGACATAGTAGCCTTTGCTGCCTAGGGGTGCAAGCAACCAAAGTAGGGCCCTGGTGCTTCAGGCCTCCCAGAGTCTAGCAGTTGGCCTCAGCTATTTTCAGGGCTCCTAGGGGAAGGTCATCAGCCAAGCCTGCCTTAACCTGGGGTGAGCTCTTCTGCTGTTTACCCACTAGGCAGGCTTTGGGTGTGGCCAAGCAGGGGCAGGGCAATAGCTCCAGGAAGGAAGAGTGGCCACATACTTGCTCCCAGGGCCGTGCCATTTCTGAGGAGAATCTGGCCCCTGGACTCTGGGAAAGGACCAGCTCTGGCATATGGTGGTTCTTGAGGGTCCTGGCCCAGGCCAGGACCTGGGTTTGCAGCCAAGCACTGGATGTCCATCCCCAGCCTGCAGAGTCTGCCCTAGGCCTCTGGGGCTGAAGCAAGCAGAGCCCCTGGAGTGTCCTCTGCTACAACAGCATGTCACGTGGTCAGCACAAGCTGGCTGGAGGGATGGCCAGAGAAGGGGAGGGGCTAGAGGGAATCCCCACTTCATGTTTTAGGTGACTGAGGAAGCCAGCAGGGAGGTGGGCTTTAGATAGCAATTCCCCATCCCTGGACCCACGTCTGCCCAGCCTCCCAAACCAACCACTTGCCACCTTTACTTACTGCTGTGCTATGGCCTCCTAGTCCTTAGTCCTGTCTGGGCATCATGTTCCCAGTTCCTGGGATGACCTTGCCCTCTGCTCCCTTTCCCAGGACCCAGATGCCTGTTACTCCCACAGGAATGCTGATGCTCCCTGAGGCAGGTATTCATTCCAGCTTCCTCTTTCTGCCAACATCCACATTTTGGTGTTTTCTGAGGGTAGGGTCCAGGAGCAACTGGCTGGCTGATGATCCTCTTCTATGGGCCATGGAAGTAGAGGCCAATTGTGAGACATCAGGAAGTTATAGAGCCCTGAGGGCTCTGCTTTGATGCCTCTGGCCTCAGGGCAGCAGCAGCTGTGGCTCTGATTCTGCATCTGGCCACATGTGGCTCCCACCCAGCACACATGGACACATATTAGGCATCTGGGACCAGGGTGCTCCATAAGACTATTGTTTGGAAACAGCTTGCCTGAAGATCCCAGCAAGCTGAGTCTCTAGTTCTCTTAAAGGAAAGGGAAGAAAAGTGGGGTGCATGAACAGAGGTCTGGGTTCTGTGGCTACTGGCCGCCAGGCAGGTGGACTCCCTCTCAGGCCACACCCTGTCTCAGGATATAGATGCTCATCTCATTGTTCTAGAAACATTCCAGCCTCAAGCCTGCCCTCCTTTTTTTTGAGACAGGGTTTCTCTGTGTAACAGAGCCATGGCTGTCCTACACCAGGTTGGCCTCCAACTCACAGAGATCCATCTTTGTCTGCCTCCCCAGTACTGGGATTAAAGGCGTGTGTCACCACGCCTGGCTAAGCCCACCTTCTTATGGCTACAGACTCAGACTCTAATATTCTGTAACTAAGAAGAAGCCTTCTAGCCACACATCACAGGACATGTGGAGCCTGTTTGATGTCAGCCTGCCACTCTGGACCTAGATCCAGATGGCCTCCCAGGCCTGGAGCTGGTTAGGTAACGGGCACTGTGCTTCATTCTCACTCTGATTTTGTTCCCTTCTACCAGGTCTGGCCTCTTTGGCCTCTCTCCTTCTACTCTGCTGCCTCTGACTGACAACTCCTCCATCACCAGCTGTCATGGCCAGGTTTCTGAGGAGGGCACTGGAGAAGTGATGCAGCTGGAAACAGCACCTCAGCCTCCTCACCACAAAGACCCTGAGAAGGATCAGCCTCCCAAGACAGCTGGACCCGAGCTGCCCCCACCTCTCATACCACCTCTGCCTGCCGGGAACCTGCCTCCCTTTCCGCCTTACTTTGAGGGTGCTCCCTTCCCCCACCCACTATGGCTGAGGAACACCTACCAGCAGTGGGTGCCTCAGCCCCCACCCAGGACCATCAAGCGGACCCGTCGGCGACTATCCCGCAACCGGGATCCTGGCAGACTCATTCTTAGCACAATCCGCCTGCGACCACGCCAAGTGCTGTGTGAGAAGTGCAAGAGTACTGTGAGTCCTCAGGAGACCAGTCCTGGTCCCCTCAACACCTCCAAACCCCGCCGGAGGCTAGGCAGTGGCCCCGACAGTGAGCACCGTAAGGAACCAGAGGATAGTGACTCCATAGCTGCAGCCACCCCAAGGAGGAGCAAGAGGGAGAAGCGGGAGGAGGATAGGGCTCCTGGAGAGCATGTTCCAAGGAGCCCCGTCATCAAGATCTCGTACAGCACACCACAAGGCAAGGGCGAGGTGGTTAAGATCCCATCCAGAGTGCATGGCTCCGTGAAGCCTTTCTGCCCCCAACAGTCTCTCCAGAATGGCAGCCAGGACTCAGAAGCAGTAAAGGATGTGGAGCCTGGGTGTAGTGGAGACCGACCACCCAGTGGGCCCTCGGGCACCATCCCCAAGCTGAAGCTGACTCGCCCAGTGCCTCCTATCTCAGACTTGCCACCTCCCAAAATCCGCCTGAAGCCCCACCGGCTAGGGGATGGGGAGCATCTGTACAGGGCTGAGCTGGTAGAGCAGCTGAATGGGTGCCCGAGAGGCCCCCTGGGCAGCTCTCCTGCTCTCTTTGCTGATGGCTCTACCCGTGGGCTGGAAGACTTGTCTTCTGGAAGTTCTGGTGAGGATGATGACCTCAAGAGGTTTCCCCAAGGTAAACGGAATGGACGTAATGGCTTGGCTTTTCTTGTTGACTGCCCTGGGAGGAAAGCAGACTGTACCAGTGAGTCCGTGTGCAGCACCGACAGCCTGGATGAACTGAAGTCATCTGGTTCAGAAGTGACATCTCCAGACACAGGAGACCTGTCATCCGGTGACAGCGCCTCTGTCCCCTCATCTTCCAGAGACACTCACCCAACAGTCCCTCCCCTCACGGTCAGGCTGCACACACAGAGTGTCTCACAGTGCGTGACGGAAGATGGAAGGACGGTGGCTGTAGGGGACGTTGTGTGGGGTAAGATTCATGGTTTTCCTTGGTGGCCAGCGCGTGTCCTTGACATCAGCCTTGGCCAGAAGGAGGATGGAGAGCCCTCTTGGCAAGAAGCAAAAGTCTCATGGTTTGGGTCTCCAACTACATCATTCTTGTCTATTTCAAAACTGTCCCCTTTCTCTGAATTTTTCAAGCTGAGATTTAACCGTAAGAAGAAGGGGATGTATCGGAAAGCTATAACTGAGGCTGCAAATGCCACACAACATGTGGCCCCAGAAATAAGGGAGCTCTTGACCCAGTTTGAAATGTAACTTTGGTTCCAAGAGCAGGTGAGTGTTGTGTTCACTGGGTGCCTGCTGTTCTCATGAGCTGTGTCAGCAGCATCCAGCCACCAGAGAGTCAGATATGGGGCCTGTTGCTCAGAAGGGGCTGTCCTAAACACCACTGCCCTCACTGATGTTGTCCCTGGAGCTCCCACATCCCAAGAGAGATGCTTGAAAGAGTCCCATTGTCGGATCTTTGTTTGTGTTTGTTGGAGTTTTGTAGTCAGTTGTCAAAGGAAGCCCCATGAGTCTTATGCTAGGATTTTTGAGAAAGGGATGCAGTTTGCCTGACCTTGGCTAGGGTAAAGAAAGGGAGAGCAGAAGGATAAAAGGCAGGCTTTCATCTTCTGTCACTCTGAGGGAACTTCCTTACTCTCTTCCCAAACACTAGTGGCCTTACACCTTCTGCTTATGTGGGTATACACCGCCACGCTGGCCAGACATCTGACTGGCAGGGAGGAGGGAGGCAAGGCAAGGGGGGCATATCACCCTCCAGTGGAGCTGGCATCATCTCCTCAAGCTGGCTGGCTGTTCCCCTTGGCACGCCTCTTCCATCCTTCGCTCTTGGTGTGATGACTCCTGAATGGTGCTCAGTTCTGGGTGGTGTGTGCTCTGAACAGTGTCTTGAGCTCTTAGGAGAACTCTAGTTCAGTAGCCAACACTCAGTTGGACTCTATAGAGTCTGGGCATTGCACCATGTGTGGTCGAGAGAGTGTCATCATTCAGGCTTGTGGGGCATCGCGGGGTGTCATCCCATAGAGTTGGGGGAATCACTGGTAGCCCTGTGATCACCATGTGGGGTGTCTGGAAACATTATGAGGGATATGACCTGCCTACACTTCTCACTGGACATACATCTGGTAGCCACTTCCAACTGTGATTGCCATGGTGATGATTCTTGCAGAGATCAGGCCCAAGGTGGCTCTCTTCTTGGCTCCAGGCAGTCTCTTTGGTTTTTTTGTTTGTTTGTTTCCTTAATCCTTGGCTTAATGCTGATCTCATAATACAGAGACATGGAGGTCAAGTCAGGTGGTTATGCTCAGAAGACAAAAGCAATGCATCTTCCTCCAGCTAAACCCCTGACTTGGTCTCAGTTCCTTCAGTGACTTGTCTGCCCAGGCCACTTTCTCACTCCACCATTTTGGCATCATGGTTTCTTGCTCGATAGATAGCCTTTCATCAGTCTTTCAAGCCTTAGCAGGGCCAGTTGACTGTCTGTTCAGGAAGAGGAGTCTGGGATACCTCTCAAGCCTGTTTACTGCTCTGCCAGTTGCATTGGCAATCCCAGGAGAGAAAGCAGTACTTTGGGGCCAGCTCTCAGGGCACTCTGTCCTTTCCACTGGTCCCTGGTTATGCATAAACTTCTCTTTTTCTAGGAGCCAAGCCTATTTCTTCTCAGTTTGGGGGACCCTTGTGTAGGATGAGGCAGGTACAAACAGGTATGGGGACTGTGGTAGCAGCCTCCGTGTATCTTAAGACAGGGCATCCTTCAGGCTAATCAGAGAAAGGTCAGGGGACCTGCCCTGAGTTCCCCTGCTGTATCCTGGCCCACATAGGTCAGCTGCAGCCACATCCAGTCCTGGAGCACCTGGATCTGCCTTGCTGGGCCCCTCCTCACTCTCTTCTCTGGCTTGGCCCTAGGCCATATAAATGATGGCTGAGAGCCCCTCTCGTGCGTCCCAATTATGTGGCATAAACCCAGCTTCTTATGAGAGATGGAGTCTAGACTGGCCCTCGCAACCTGACTTTCATTTTCCTTCATAGCAGCTGTGTATACCCAGATGGTGGCTGCAGACATTGCCCCAAAGGGACCCATGGGCTCTGGAAGCCCAGCCAGGGCTTAGCTGCACCTTGGAGAGAATGCATCCTTGTAGGTTCTGGGCTGGCCCTGTTTATCCGGAAGCAGAGGAAAAAATCTCACCCAACTGGTTTGCCTAGCCCCTGGTCCTGGGCTGTGCCTAGACCAGTATGCACCCAGCAGCCCTTTGCCTTCTGGGAGTGTGGGCACTGGGTTCCTATAGCAGCAACGTGCTTGGTGGTGCTTGCCTGCCTAGTGTTTTGCTTTTGTAAGGACTTTATAAACATGGAGAGGAGGTTTCTGCCAGGCAGGTCAAGTGCTTGTCAGTGATGGAGGTGGCATTTGCAGCTAGAGCCTCCTGCTGTGTGAGTTAGGGTCCCCTGGTGAACAAATGTGCTTTGCGGTATCTGTTGGAGTTAAGCCCTTCCAGCCACAGGAAGGGAACCCAGGGACCTGGCCCTCTCTAAGCAGAAGCTGTTGAAATACTGGCAGGGATCCAGTGAAGGGCATAATTGCTGGCCTGGACATTTGAGAACAGGAAGCTGCCAAGGGATAAAACTCAGGTAGGAGAGGCCTGATGGAGAAGGTCAGCTTCCAGGTCCAGCTCACTGGCAGGCCATATCTGACTGTGAAACTATGTAAAGACAGCTGTGACAGGGACAGCAGTTCTTCAAGGTTTCTTTGGGGGATGGGTGCCACTCTCATGTGTGCTGGGAACCATCAAAGGAAGCATAGCTGTATCTGTTCCCTTCCAAAGACACAGCTCAGCATCCTATCCCAGAGAGGCCCTTTAATCACCTTGATGAATGGCTGAGAGGATGTGGTGTGGACACCTTGCACACTGGATCAGGGTGAGAGGGGTGCCCTGACCCTTTATCAAGGACTTTCCTGGGGCATGGTGACACTTGAGTGCCAGACTCAATTACTCCTCCAAGTAAATCCAGATGTATAGGCTAAGGCTAGCCCCCCCGCCCCCCCACACACAACTCTTATGTGCACAGAGATCCCAGATTCCTTGTCTGTCACAGGGTGACAGTGGCACCGTCTTGAGGATCATGAGAGGTACAGCAACACTATGGATTTAGGAATGAACTTGTAGGCAGCTGCCTTTGGGGATGACCACCATACACCTTCTCTAGCTAGGCACCAGAGGTTTTTTACCCAGGGGCTCTGGTGTGAATTTATTGGCTGAGTGCAAACAACTCTTGGAGATCCTTGTGTAGAAGCAGGACCTATACCTCTGGTTAGACAGGGCAGGTTTCTTCTGCCTGGAGCCATGCAGGAGATGACCACCCAACTTTATCCTACATATGAGTGAGTGTTCCCCAAATGAAGCAAAGACTGAAAAGGGTTGGTCTGAGTGCCTGTTCTTGAGACTGTTATGCTTCTTCTCCAGCCTGTGGTCCTATCTTCCTTCATTGGCTAGTATGTCTGCCCCCTACCCTCCAAATACTCAATTGGATATGGGGTAGCAGGGTGAGTAGAATCCTGGAGACATCTGTAAGTCACAGGCCCCAAATTAACATGTCATAATCACACAGGCATACTCCAGGAAGAAAGGGACAAGGAATTTGAAGCACACCATTTAATGAGAACTACACTGTTATCTGGGAAGACTTCCTGGAGGTGGTGACTTGAGCTGAGACCTAAATTGTCAGAGGCAGTTCCAGGGCAGACCCTGTTCCAGGTGGTGCAGACTCTGACCTGACCCTAGAAACAAGGGTTCCTGTAATGCAGAACTCAGAGAAGCAAGCAGGTCTGGTCATTTATGCTGAAACAAGTTGGGGGGGAGGCTGGGCAATGTGTTGACTCCTCAGACAAGAGGATGCTACCTCTCCCTGCCCCACAATACTGACCTCAGGGTGGCCCTGGTGGGCTAATGGAGGTGAGAAAGTGCCAGAGGCCTGGCTTATTAGTGACTCTAGTGGAAAGCTCAGAGCCCTTGTACCACAAGCCAGAGGTGAGGGGCATCCAATATGGCATTGGTGGAGATAGTATTATGGGACACAGGGCGAGAGAGGATCTTGCTGTAGCTGGCAAGGCTCTATTCACAGCCTCCATGGAGAGGGATGTGGTGGGGCGGATAAGAATGGCACCACAGGGCTGGAGAGATGGGTTAGCCGTTAAAGGCTAGGCTCACAACCAAAAATATAAGAATGGCACCACAAAAGCAGAAAGAAGGTCTAGGAGAGAACAGGCTTGACTGTCTTTGAGGACAGGAAGCCACATAGGATCAGAGAGGAGGCCTCAGGGCTGACAGCAAAGGAATCGGGCCTTGCCCACCGAGTACCACAGCACTATAAAGACAGGGTATTGGGTTGATGGTTGCCAGGTTCTGCCTGGGGATTTGCCCAGAGGTGTACCCCGTACCTGCCCTGATACCCTGGGAACTACAGCAGTTGATGGTGCCTCTTTTCTGTTTTCCGGAGTCCTGGAGCCGATCTGTGGACAGAGGCACAGGGTTGCCAAGTAACCAGCACAGTGTTTGGCTGCTAAGTGGACTGAAAGTTATGGCACTTCCCTACAAAGAAGATGGGATGCCATCCCAGGACCCAGCCCCTTGGACAGTAGCGGTGGGTGTTGACATCATAGGCCCCAGACATGGGAGCACTTAGGCTCTAACCTTGAGTGGTCAGGCTGCTACGTTGAAAGCTTTCCCAGGGAGGATACAGCACACCATGCCCTGGATGTTCCCCTTTGCTGGGCTGTCAACCTCCTTAGAGAGTCTGTCTGTCCTGTGGGCATGGTAACAAATTGCCATAGAGTAGGGCCTACAAACAACCCCTTGTCCTTTAGAGTCAGAGATCTGAAATCAAGAGTTAAGCCCAGCTGGGCTCCCTCTGAAAGCTGGAGAGAGTAGCCAACTCTCCAGTTCCTGGTGGCTTCAGGTGCTCCCGGATGTGGAAACGTTCCTCAAGTCTGCCTCCTCGATCTTGGAGCTTCTCTTCCTCATGAGCTGCCTTTCTGACAAGGACCCATAATGGCTTTGGGGGCCCGCCTGCATAGATCAGAATTATCTAAATGGGTTGTGCCTGGAAGTGTGTAATCAAAGCTGACGTGACCAGGTCCCAGAGGCTGGGGTCTAAATCTAGGCCATCTCTCAGTCACCCCTTTCAGTTAACATTCCCACCCTATTGTTCTTCTGTTTAGCTGCACACTGTCTGTGCCCAGCCTCTCATGTAGCAGAGGGAAGACTGAGCTTCAAAGATAGACTGGTCCAGGCCCCGCAGAGGCAGCAGGGGCCAATTGCTGTGCACTCCCCACAGCACCAGCTGACTGTAGTAGTACCTGCAAAGGGGCCGTTGTGATGTATCCCTCCAGGGGCAGGAGGAAACTGTTCCAGAAAGATCCAACTGCGAAGGCAGTGAGACAGTTTGAGGAGCATGATGGCCCCTCTCGCATCCCTGCTTCTTGATATTGATTTCTCCTGGGAAAGTAGATATTGATCAGGAACCACTCTGTTGCAGTGCACTGTGCCTGCTGGGTGGAGAGGGGAACATGCCCCCAGACCCCAAGTGCACCATGCACCGCCCCCAGCACCACAGTGTCTTCCCCCATCCAGCCTTTGAACAGCGTCCTTTCATGGAATACACCAAACCAGCTCTCTCTTCCAGCACGTCTGCTCCCCCACAGGTTGTCAGCTGACTTCTGCGTTGCTTTCAGGGAATTCAGGTCCTCTGGGAAGGTTGTAATTATTTTGTTCCAGAAGGAAACTAAGGCCTATAATTCCAGGCCTTCTAAAGGGGGCTCAGGCCTTCCCGCCCACTGGCTCCCAGTGGCCTGTCCCTGCCACTGCCACTGAGTATCACGTGGGAGCCTAAGAGGCAGACAGGCAGGACAGTTCGGGGGAGGTAAAGGGGAGTATCAGGTATTAAAGTACCTGGGTCATCATGGGCCCTGTCCAGAGCCTCTGGATACCCCTGCCTATCTGAACTTTTTCGACCAAATACTGCCTACTTTCTGATGAGAGGCCATGGTCTCGACACCCATCTCTGCATGTTGGTCCCTGACCCCACCCTGCTTTGGGGCCTCACCTGGTAGTCCCATCCTCAAGCTGCCCATCAAGGAGGTCCACTCTCTTTAGTCAGTCGAGGGGCTGATTTTAAGGTGTCACATAAACTGCTAGCTATAGAGAAAATGTCCAGCCTCCACCACTGCTTGTGGTCTCGAGGCTCACCTAGTCAGAGGTGAGCTGACTGTACCATCCATCCCCAGCGGTGTGTGCTCTCCTCCCTCTGTCTCAGTGGCTATTCAGCAGGGCCTGGCTGAACAACAAGCTCCATTCCAAGCCAGTGTTTCCTAATGGCATCATGCTCCTCGACATGTACCATTGCTTCTAGCCGGCAAGGGTTCCTCTGCTACTCAGATTGCCCATCCTGAGACCCTTGCCCCATCATCCCCAGGCCTTCAATGACTATAACATCTGGTAGCATCCCTTCGTGCAGCACCCACCATCTCACTCTGGTACTATGTATGTTTTCTGGCCAAGCCTGAGGCCAGGCTGCTGTTGCTCCTGAGTTGTTTATTGCTTGTGGTATCAATATTGGGAATTACTTTTTTCCTTTCTTTATAAAAAAGCTTTAACTTTTAATGGTATTATAATAATACAATTGCTATTTTGTGTGTGTGTGTGTATATATATATATATATATATAAACTAAGTTGTTTTTAGTAATGCATGTTATATATATAATCTTTTACTTTATTGCAATATAATAGTTTTGGGATATAAGACCACTAATGCCATGCACCAGGAGGTCTGGCCACCAAGGTTGCCCCAGTAATAGGTATCACAACAGTCTAGGACCTTCACGTTCCTGTGTTTCAAAGGCCTTGAGGACAGTTCCTCTCTGAGTCAAGTTGTAACACAAACATGAAAATACAAGCTTATCTCATTTGCATTCATCACTGGATTTAAAAAACCTAGCTGTAAGCCGGGCAGTGGTGGCGCACGCCTTTAATCCCAGCACTTGGGAGGCAGAGGCAAGCGGATCTTTGTGAGTTCGAGGCCAGCCTGGTCTACAAAGTGAGTCCAGGACAGCCAAGGATACACAGAGAAACCCTGTCTCGAAAAACAAACAAAACAAAACAAAACCTAGCTGTGTTTTGTAATACTGTGAGCATTTCTGTGGCTCTCCTGCTTGGCATCCCTCCTGGTCTCTCCTGGCCCTCCCAGAGTCAGCATCCTAGTCTGGAAGGCTTGTCCCTCTGATTTTACCACAAGAAAGTTCATGAACACCAACCCCTGAGGGCTGAACAGTATCAAACAGCAATTACTTCTGGGTTGTTCCTGTCCTTCCTTTGGGGAACTGGAGGGTGAGCTCTCTAGGTTTTTTAGTTGTGGAGAAGGCTAGGTCTGGGTAGAGAGGTGCCCTGAGCTGCAGGGTGAGCTGGGCTTGGGTACTATGAGGCTGATACTCTGTAGAACACCAGTTTCTGGGAAGGCCTTGTGTTCTAGTGTGTCAACAACCCAGAGCCACTAAGCTTGCCCTGGAGCACTGGTCACAATGCTGGTAAGGGGCCAGCTCCCTGAGAGTGTGAGAGGAAAGGCTTCTTTGAAGGCCACAGTTGTAGGACAAAGAGAGGCTGGAGGCCAGGAGTCATCTCCTCTCAAAGTTTCTTGTACTTTTCCCCCAATGACGGTTTCTACTGCCAGATGTATAAGGGCATTTCCAAAGGTCAGGCCACGGTGGCTAGAGAGACTTAGCTTAAATTGTCTCCCAGGGCTGAGGGTTTTTTTGTTTGTTTGTTTGTTTGTTTTTGCAATAAAGCACAGCCTAGATATGAGCCCCTTTCAAACTTTAAAGCACTCGTTAGAAGGGACAAGACACGTGGCTCTCCGCCCCCCGTCCCATCCCACCTCCACCAACGCAGGTACACCTGTTTCATCTGGGACTCCCCACCCAGGGTAGCCATCTCTCATCGGATGTTTTCCAGCCTGGATATAAGTCAATCCGTGGGACCAGGGTGGGTTAGAATGCTGGGTACCAAGAGGGTTGTTTGTGTGGTGTATTTATGAGCCAACTGTACTTTGGGGTCCTCGCCCCGGGGAACCTGTTTGCATGTGGCTTTCTAACACACATGCAGCTTGATGAATTAACTTCTTCCTCTGATTCTCAAGGGCCTTCATGGGTCGAGAGAACTAACCAAGGTCTCTCTGGTTCTTTAGATTGCTGACCTGCTGTTGTTGCTCACTGTGTACACGGAAGCATGCACACAAACATGCACATATATGTACACAAGCAGAGGATCCCCTTTATGCCTGCAGCATTGGGGTTGCAGGTAGTTGCCACACCTGTCAGGATGCTGGGAATCCAAACTCCTGTCCTCAAATGCGCGCGCAGCAAGCACTTTACATGCTGGGCTATCTCACCAGCACCTGGTTTCCAGATTCTCTGTCTTATAGGTTAGGCGTTCCCTGCAGTTTTTTTCCTAGGAAAGATGGGGAGTTTGGGTTCTCTGAGCATTCTTCCCTGTCACCATGTACAGACTTAGCTTGCTGAGTGAGATTTGGGGTTCCTGTGAAGGAATGAAGCCTGTCATGCAGATCATACAGGATTCTGCTCTCCGAAATTGGCTGTGACCCTACTTCTTGTCTGATGTTCTTTATAGTTCTTCTCCTTGCCTATCTGCAGCCCTTGAAGAGACGGTTTTTTAGTGCTTCAGATATGTTTGGTGTCCATTTTAGCTTAAGACTTCTGGGTTGACACGTTTCTCCAAAACACCGCAGCTTAGCATAGTGCTCACTGATATCTGTGCTTAATGGGGGGTAGTGGCAGTGGCCAGACTTGGAGCTGCAGAATGGCTGTATCCATAAGCTGGGGCTGGTGCCAGGCTCCTTTCCATCTGCACACAAATCTCCATCATCATCTATTTTTAAAGGTCTACCCTCCCTCACCCTGGGGGCGGAGGATGTGTTGTGATGAATGAGGGACTCAAGGATTCCCTGTGCAGTGAGTTTCATTACCAGAATACCAGACTTTCCTTACACTGACCCAGTGTTTGACCCTCCTCCTGGACTTGGCTGGTCCTGTGGTCCAAAGCCTCCCATCATCTTAGATCCTCTACCTTCCTCAGGCATGGCTGAGCCATGGGCACCAGTTGTGGGAATAAGGGAGGTATGGTTTGCTAGTCTGGTGCGAGCTGGTGGGGAAACTGAGCACCCTCTGAGGCTCTGCAAAGTCACAGAGCCCAAAGGAGAAGGCTGAGGAGACACTGATAAAAATGTGCAAGTGCTCTAACCTGATGCTTGAACCCCCTAGACTTGATTCCTACAATTGACCTGCAATTGACCCCTCGGTAACCTCTGCCCTTTCTGCTTCTCCCAAGGTCACCAACAATGAGGGTGCAGCTGCTGTCCTGGAACTTCTGACTTCTGTCCAAGGGGCCCATGTGCCTCTGACTGTCTGTGTATGTGCGGAAACATGCTGGGCATAGTGGTCGTCGGCCTGACTCCAGGTCCCCAGAGGAGCAGGTGTGCATGGGGAGGCGCCACGCTAAGGGCACCTGGCTCCTCTCAGATGAATGTATCTGTTCCTGCGATGCAGGCTTCAGCATTCCTCCCTGAGAAGTGTCCTGGAGCTTGGTGACATGTTTGCTGCTTCATGTGCTAGCGGCTGCAAGGCTTAGGCATCCTCAAACAGAAGCAGGGCCTTCTGCCCAGCCTGTGAGGCTGCTGGTGTGGGTGCTGGGCCTAGCTATAGGGCACCCTCCTGGGCCTGGTCTCGGCTATTCAGCTAGCGCCTCCCTGCAGGCTTGAGGTAACCAAATTGCACGTAGGGGTTCTTCTTCTCCAGCCCTTGGGTATACAATCTTTGTGCTCTTGAGCCAGGAACCTGGCTGCATCTCTCTCCCACATTCCACTCAAAGCATGGGTCCCTGGGCTCCCAGCCCTGGCCTGCAGGGCCGCCTTGATCTGAGATGCTGCCATGTCACCAGTACTGTGAGGGGAAGGGAGAGGGCAGAACTGAAAACAGGCCTCAGGTTAGGAGATACTGGCTCTGCCCTGTGAGGCCACATTTCTTTTCCCCCCTGTCACTTTCAAGACCAAAAAGAAAACAGAAAGAAAAAAAAAATGTCTCTGTTCCTTTGTTTAAGCATGAAGAAGAATAAACCGGAGTCAATGTGGAAGCTTTTGCCTGATTAGCCACAGAGCTGCACTTGCCTGACCTGTGAGAGAGGCTACAATCTTCTAATGGGGTGAAGAAGGGCCATGGCCGCCCCTGTCAAGGTGGCACTGTGCCCATGTGTTGCTCACTCACTGTCACCGGACAGGATGCAAAGCTGAAGCAAGCACTGCTCTTTGCTCTAGATGGTGATTTCAGTCTCCCTCCTCAGGCCTCCCTCCTCAGGCCTCCCTCCTCAGGCCTCCCTCCTGGTTTTCCAGGCCTCCCTC
>CAJQZJ010036755.1:537660-564608 GCA_907164525.1 Lophiomys imhausi
TCTTTCTTTCTTTCTTTCTTTCTTTCTTTCTTTCTTTCTTTCTTTCTGTTTTTTGAGACAGGGTTTCTCTGTGTAACAGCTTTGGCTGTCCTGGACTCGCTTTGTAGATCAGGCTAGCCTCAAACTCACAGTGATCTGCCTGCCTCTGCCTCCTGAGTGCTGGGAGTAAAGGCGTGCACCACCACACCTGGCAATTACAGACAGTTGTGAACTGCCATATGGGTGCTGGGATTTGAACCCGGGTCCTTTGAAAGAGCAGTCAGTGCTCTTAACTGCTGAGCCATCTCTCCAGCCCCTGTTTTTTATTTCCAGGAAAACAGGTGTCTCATGAGCAAAAGCACTCTGTGGGCATCGCAGACCTGAGTGGAGACAAGTAGGTGGGAGAATGTTACACACACCAGCCTTCTTCCCCTTTGGGTCCTTGCACAGAGTGCTAACGGTAACAAAGCCTTGAGCTTAAAGGAGTGATGGCTGTCTACCTGGGTCCTTGAGTGAACATCCTCACTTCCTCTGGCATATCCTCTGCAGTCTGAGCTCCAGATAGGCGCTGGGCTCATCCAGCACATGCCCCAGGTCTCCCCAGGCTCTGCGATGACATGGCAGTGACAGCGTTTCCTAGGAAACTGCAGCTAGCTGCCAGACCAGCATGCCTGTGCCCCTTGGGAGTGCAGTGGGTGTAGGCTGGGATGTTCCAGAGGGAAGTTGTGTGTCTGTGTGTAGTGAGATGATGAGGAGTGGGGGGGAGGGCACATGTATGTGTGTCCACAAGAATACTCATGTGAGTATGTGGTACTATGTGTGAAGTGTTCCCATATGAATTCTGTATTTGTGGTCTTCATGAGGTACATGTCTGAGTGTTCTGGGTCTGTGTCCTGCAAGCCTCCATATGGATGTGTGGGCATGTGTGCATTGGGGCTTTGGTGTGCCTCTAAATTCATATGGGCATATGTATCTTTATGTGTGTATGGATGTATTTGTGTGCAGTATATTGGACTTCTGTGGTGCTCTTCTGTTCTCTCTGCAGGACCGAGATTTCCTGACAGCAGCCTCATGGGCCCAGAGCCAAGCTTGCTATCTAGCCAGCAAAGCACCACTCCAGCCCCTGAGCCTTCAGGTAAACCTGCCATTAGCAAACAATGGAGGCCAACAAGCTCACTAAGGCAAGCAGAGCCTTGAAGATGCTACCACTCTCTAAAGCTTGCTAGCTAGCAAGAAACAATAATGTCTTCAGATAAGCCCCTTCCCCCCACCCACCAAATGCCACCTCCCTCGGTGAGGACAGGATGTAGGAGCAATGTAGGTATGAAAGAGGAGTCACTGCCAGGGAGGACTTCCTAGGGGAGGCCTCTTCCAGGGTGCCTGAGCAGGAATCAGTGTGGAGCTTAGGGAGGAGGGAAGGAGGGAGGAGAGGAGCTTCCAGGGTTGGGGTTGCAGTTCACACAGGCCTCAGGGAGATAGGGAGGAGATCCTCCTCCTCCCTAGCCACATCCTCTGCACTGGAAAATGCAAACGCTGTAGAAAGGTGGGGCAGTGAGTGAGAACCTAGAGCCAGTCCTCAGCCAGCCTGGGGATGGGTAGGGAAAAGACCAGAGATTCAGAGTGGGGGCAGGCATCTCAAGTAGGGGCTTTGGTATAGACAATGACAAGAGGTTCCTTGGGAGAGGAGGCTGCAACTGGCTGTAGAAGGACAACGACTGACCTAAGCAGAGCCAAGTGTCCATCATTGTTGATAGTACTCAGATGCCTGATAAATACATCTATCCCAGGCTCACCTAGACAGGCAGTGGGGCCAGGGCCTCTGCAGCCCAGGCCCTGTAGAAAGCACCTGACACTCCAGGCACAGGGAGGGGACATAGAAAGAGATGGGTAGGAGGGGCTCAGGGTCCCTAGTCTTTAGAGCTACCAAATGTTTTCTTTCACAGATCACACTTGGGCCTGGCCTGGGCTGCTGTGAGGGGTTTAGGGTCTATAAACAAGGTCATATGCAACCCTTTGTCCCCTTAGCAGACATGGGCCCAGTAGAGAAGGAAATGCCTTTCCCACCCTCAGCCAGTGGAAGGCTAGGCCCTAGCCAGAAAGAGTGACAAGCAGGGAGGACAGCAGTCAGGGACAGGATCAATGAGGTTCTCATTCCACCCACTACACCCATCCTCCCCTCCCCCACCACCCTGTTTCTGCATCATCCTAAGAGAGGTAAATCTTTTTTTTTTTTTTTGGTTTTTCGAGACAGGGTTTCTCTGTGTATCCTTGGCTGTCCTGGACTCACTTTGTAGACCAGGCTGGCCTCGAACTCACAAAGATCCGCCTGCCTCTGCCTCCCAAGTGCTGGGATTAAAGGCGTGCACCACCACCGCCCGGCTGAGAGGTAAATCTTAATGTTTGGTTCAATACATACCATTTCCTCTTTGCTGATTAGACTATGCCTGCTTTAGGAACAAATGGAAGAATTAAAGCATGCAGAATTTGCATAGTTAAGCTGGGTGTGGGTGGTGGCTACACTAGTAACCCCAGCAGTTGAAAGGCAGAGGCAGATGTGAGGCCAGCCTGGGCTACATAGTGAGCTGGACTCCAGAGGGAGACCTTGGAGAGAGAGAGAGAGAGAGAGAGAGAGAGAGAGAGAGAGAGAGAGAACTTAAATGCTTAGCATTAAAAACAACAACCATTTTTCCCTTTAAGTGAATATTGGATTAGAGACAAAAGGAAAGTCAGCTCCATGCTGACAAGTATAAAATGCTCTTCTCATCATGTGCTGGCATCTGGCTAGGGGTATGGGCCTGGGCTGCCCACGAGGGTGTCTGTAGTGTCCCCATAACCCCCTACTTGCTCCAGGGAGAACTTAAAGAACAGGGCCAGGGAAAATCCTCCTGCTGGTGTCAGCCAGGACCCTGCAGCTTCCAGCTTCCACTAGGGAGCTCTATCTCAGGGACTATCTCCCTATGTACTTATTGAACAAGCCCACCATCAGCTCTAGAGTGCTTCTGTATGTTCCAAAGTCTGATCTTTGTGCATTGTGTCTGGGTATCTAGACTGGGATGCATGATTGACACAGGGTATGCTAAACAAGTTTGTGTCTGATGGGAAGAAGGGGCTTTTTCGCCTGAGATGCCTGGGAGTACCTGGTAGGGTGAGGGTGTACTGGGTGTAGTGTCTGGACCATGTCCCATTGTGGGCACCTTGAACAAACAGTAGGCAGGCCTGATCATGTGCAACCAACGCTAGGTACAATGACTGCCCTCCTCCATTCCCAGGACCTGGTTGTTCTGAGCATGCCTGACCTCATTATTTTGTGATACAATAAACATTAGACCTGAAAGCTGGTGAACAATAGATTTTTTAAGGTTTATTTTTATTATTTTAATTATGTATATGGGTCTTATGCACATGAATGCAAGTGCTCACAGAGGTCAGAGGTGTCAGATCTCCCTGGAGCTGGGGCTACAGACAACTGTTAGCTGCCTCAAGTGGGTGCTGGGAATTGAACTCAGGTCCCCAGGAAGAGCAGTATGTGCTCTTGTCCACTAAGCCCTTGCTCCAGCCCCTAGAGCTTTTTTTACTCTAGCCCGAGAAGTTTACAGTTGAGCCTCAGCTGACCTGGTGTCTGGTGAGGCTGCTGTTGGTTCCAGAGTATGTGGTCTCATTGGGTCCTCACGCAAGAGGACAGTAAGGAGGTCAGTCCACATCCCTCCAGGTCTTCTATAGGGACAGAGCCTGAAGACCTGATTACTTATAAAATAAACCTCCCAACACCGTCATCTTGGAGGCTAAGTTGTAACATGAATTCGGAGGACACCATTAATCAGTCTGCAGCAGAAACCAGGAGGGTTGATTTCCTGGGTCCTCCATGGTCAGTGTTTAGCCAAATACTAATCTAGAGAGCACAGCAGGGGCCCTTTAAGAGGGAAGGCCGGTAAGGCCCAACAGCAGAGCCAGCCAGAGCTCAGGGATCTACTGAGAGAGGTTAGATGGCTGCTTCTACCACATAAACTTTTCCCTGTCAGGGCTTTCCAGGCACTGCAACATCTGCTTAGCCAGCTAACGTCCTGCAGTTGCTGAACGGGGCCTGAGCAAGAGACTCTATGACACTCAAATCAAAAGCAAGAATCCAGGAGCCCTCTTATTTAGCCTGAAATGTGAAAGATAGCCAGGGCCCTCATGGATTTGGATCCCAGTGGAAGATCCCACAGGAGTTCAGAATCTGACATAACCTTTAGTGCCCTACTCACTGCTCACCTCGAAGTACAGGCCACGTGTCCAGGGCTTCTAAGAACAGAGAAGATGAGTGGGAATGTTACCCTAATTCAACCCCAAAAGAGCAGCCAGGGTCAGGGAAGCCTTTTGAGGGGGACCAAGGCCAGCTGACACCCTGTTTTTTCCTGAAACCCCTGCTTGATCTACAGGCCAGGGTGTGCCATATTTCTAGCCTGGGGATAGAGCAAGTGGGAGTTATCCAGAGAGCCTCAAGTATAGGGACAGACACCCAGCTTCTCATCTGTGAGCCCCACAGGGAACATTCCAGTGTACCAGTCAGCAGGACAGAGTAGAGAAGTTCAGGATGTACCCATGACCTCAACTCAGCCCATCCACACAGCAGACTCCTGTTGGGAGACATCATGGCCTCATGGGTAATAGTCTCTGTGCACAGGGCTGGGGCTCTGTGTGTGTAGCTAGCTCGTTCTTTCGGTATCAGTCAGTCCGGCCTGGGGCCACACTGTCAGGCCACACCACAGGAAATGCCAGGCCTCTTCCTGGAGCCTAGGGCATCCTTCAGTGTATCTATTTACTCCTTCCTGTGACAAAATTCCTGGCTTAAATTCCTCCAGCAACTATGGGAGGAAGTATTTATCTCAGTTTGGGGGACACAGAACATCATAGAAGGTATGTAACCGCAGCAGGACTGTGAGGCCACTGTTCACATCACATCCCCAGTAGAGAAACAGAGTCCTGCATGCTAGTGCTCAACTTGTTCCCTGGTTTTTTTTTGTTTGTTTTTTTGTTTTTTGTTTTTTTTCGAGACAGGGTTTCTCTGTGTAGCTCTGCCTGTCCTGGACTTGCTTTGTAGACCCAGGCTGGCCTCGAACTCACAGAGATCCGCCTGCCTCTGCCTCCCGAGTGCTGGGATTAAAGGCGTGCGCCACCACCGCCCGGCTTGTTCTCTGTTTTTTATGTAGCGTGGTGACACAGGCCTTAAATCCCAGAACTCGGGAGGCAGAGGCAGGCGGATCTCTGTGAGTTCAAGGCCAGCCTGGTCTACAAAGTGAGTCCAGGACAGCCAGAGACTACACAGAGAAACCCTGTCTCAAAAAACAAAACAAAACAACAACAAAAAGTGTGTCTTCTCACCCCAGTTGATGTAACCTAGACAGTCCTCTACAGTCATGCCCAGAGGCTAATCGAATGTAGATAATCTCTCACAGGCGTTTCTAAAGGATTGTCTCCTACAGGATTCTAGATCCTGTCAAGTTAGGTATCACCATCAGTGATTGCAGCCGCGAAGCACCCTGTTCCCAGAAGTGCAGGCCCAGGCTGGTCCTCAGCAATGGCAGCATTTTCTTTGTGTTGCTCTGTTCTCACTATAAAACTAGTTGCCGTTCTTTGTAAGCTATCAAGAAACATAAAGATGGAGTTAAGAGATGGTTTAGTATTTAACAGCACTTTTTGCTCTTTCAGAGGACCTAAGTTCAGTTCCCAGCCCCCATGTTGAGCAGCTAACAGTCACCTGGAACTCAAGCCCCAAGGGTCTAATGCGGACTTCTGGACTCTTTGGCACCTGCACACACACAGGGATCGATATACTTTCATGTAAATAAAAATAAATCCTTAAAACACACACACACATACACACACACACACACACACACAGCCGGGCAGTGGTGGCGCACGCCTTTAATCCCAGCACTCGGGAGGCAGAGGCAGGCGGATCTCTGTGAGTTCGAGGCCAGCCCGGTCTACAAAGCAAGTCCAGGACAGCAAGGGCTACACAGAGAAACCCTATCTTGAAAAACCAAAAAACAACAACAACAACAACAACAAAACACATACACACACACAAAGGGGGGGGGGGAAGGCGAGATGTCTCAGCAGTTAAGAGCACTGGCTGTTCTTCCTAAGGACCCGGGTTCAAATCCCAGCACCCACATGGAAGTTCACAGCTGTCTGTAATTGCTGGGTGTGGTGGCCCATGCCTTTAATCCCAGCACTCAGGAGGCAGAGGCAGGAGGATTTCTGTGAGTTCAAGGCCAGCCTGGTCTACAAAGTAAGTCCAGGAAAGCCAGGGCTACACAGAGAAACCATGTCTTGAAAAAACCAAAATCAAAAAACAAACAACCAACCTAAGGAAACATTCTAAAAGAAAAGTAAAATTACCCACATTCTACTCATTAGATATTAAATCAGTTAACCACATTGGTGTATTTCTTTCAGGGACAGACAGACAGACACACACACACACACACACACACACACACACACACACACACTCTTAATCAGGGCATGAAGATCAACTTGGCTGTGGGCAATTAGCTTATCAGTTTATGGACTAAAGTGTGTGTGTGTGTGTGTGTGTGTGTGTGTGTGTGTGTGTGTGTGTGTTTGAAGGCAGCTGAAGCAAATCTGAATATAACATCATTTTACTTTAAGCATTGAGGTTTGTTTACACAAATAAGACTATTTAGGGTAAATTTTATACTCAATAGTCTTTGAGTCATCCCCTGTTGGCCATTTGGTTATTTTGTACTGAGTCACCCTACTGGGGTGTGTTCCCCAGGGAGGGTGTCCTGGATACTTCCTGGCTCCAGGTGAAGCCATTTCTAAGGCTCTGGTGTAAGGTACCACATAGACTGCTAGGAGACGTAGATGCTCTGGAAAGATATGCTTGCTGGGAATATTTTACCCAAAATGAAAGGGAAATGGCAGACGTGGTATTGAAATAAGAACCATGACATTTCCCTTTCTCTTCTGGAACATTAAGAGTGACATACGCTCAGTGGAAAAATCACAGGAAAATGTCAGTTAAGTAAAAACTATTTCCCTGATCCTCCCACATCCCAGAGTGGTTGTCCTTTTAAGCCCTGTCACTCCCCCTCCTTCTTTCTCTTTCAGGAGCAGGGGAACAGTGTGGAGGCTTCAAGTTTCCTTACTTAGTGGCCAGCAGATCTTGGAACATGACTTGAGTTCCCTGAGCCTTGCCCCATTGCAAAAGAGCTGTGAGGAAGTTGAAGGAGCCAACTGCAGTGTATTGGTATCCACCTCTTAACCCAAATGCCACATGGGAGGCATCTTCCCACAGAAGCTGGTGCTTACCCTGCATCCTTTAGAGTGATCCCTGGCGTTCCACTGCGTGGGTGCAGAGGGTTATATGACTTGACTTCCATACTGGAAATTTAGCTGGCTTTTAGATTTGACCATTATAAATAATCCCGTGTTAAGTGGTCTCCTGGTGAATGGTTTTTACCAGTCTGTGGCTCTTTCCTAGGACAAGCTAGGTTGTTGCAGGATACAGGGGATGCAGGTCCAGGATTTGAAACAATTTTCCTGTGCTTCCTATGCAGACCATTTGTAGCATACTTCCTCCACCAGCCCTTCTTCTGCCCAGGGAAGAACATTCATATTTCTGTGTGTGCACCACAAATGTTCATGTACATGTGTGTACCTGGGTATTGACTCTTCTAGGAAATCAGCACTGAGAAACAGCTGGGAGAGGCACTCATGAAAGGTAAAGGGAGCCAGGCAGTGGTGGTGGAGCACGCCTTTAATCTCCGCACTGGGGAGGCAGAGGCAGGTGGATCTCTGTGAATTCAAGGCCAGCCTGGTCTACAGAGTTAGTTCCAGAATAGCCAGGGGCTCTGTTAACACAGAGAAACCTTGTCTCAAAAAAAAAAACAAAAAACAAAAAACAAAAAAGTAAAGGGGGGAACAGGACTAGTTGGGCAGGGCTGAGACCACCATGGGGGTCTGACTGCAGGACTGCAACATGAAGAGAGTTTTTTGGGGAAGGACATATGTACAGCTATGTGGTCAAGTGGGACATGCCCAGTCCAGGCCAGGGCCTGCTGGGAACAGTGTGGCCTCAGCTCAATGGCACTGGCTTGATTCTCTCAGGCTGGTAGCTGGCAATATGGTGACAGCTGGAAGACAAGATCTGTGTAAAAGAAGGCTGTATATCTATCTATCTGTCTGTCTGTCTATCTGTCTGTCTGTCTGTCTGTCTGTCCATCTGTCTGTCTATACAAGAGTTGGTTAAGTATCCTTAGTGTGCAAGTTCTCGGCTACTCATGAGAGAAGCCTTGCTGTTTACTGAGCCATTTGACTTTCTTTCCAGATCCCATCAACAGAACAAAACAAGAACAAAAAAATGTGATGGTTACATTTTCTTATTTATTTATAGGATGCCTTTGTATATTTCTTCTACTATTTATTTTAGGAAACTTAGAGGTCGAGGTGGTATGTGGTGGTTAGACTAACTCAGGCCTTGGGCGTAGTTGTTAGGCTAGCTTAGTAACTTTTCAGCCACTTTGACTCCTGGGGCCTCAGATGATTTCTTCATTGCTTATTTGGGTGCTAGCTTGAACAGGCATCAGGAGCCAAGAAGGAAGCTGGTATCCTCAGACTGGAGGCAGCAGTAAGGCCTGCAGGCATGGTCTACATATGCCAGTTGTGAGCAGTCATCTTGCTGTTTCACATGCATCTTAAGAGTTCCAAGCAAACAATTCAGATTACATGGAAACTCCTAAAACTCAACAAATGTCTCAAAAATGGGCAAAAGACTTGAGTAGACTTTCATGCCAGGGGAAGGTGCCGTCTACTCTATCCACTGCAGCTTCTCAGTGGTCCCCAGAGCACTTTCAGGCCCAGGGAATTGGAAAGATCAGGCAGGGATATGAGTCACTTGGCTTGGACAATGGAAGAGCACCCTTCAGTGTGGTTCCTTGACCTGCACTGGTCCTGAAACCAAATTTTGTATGGAGAGCTCTGCTAGGAACACTTTTGATTTCTATTGATCCATTCTCATCCTGTGGGGAGTAACAGGAAGGGTACTTGTGGACTCCTGCTCTTTAGGGACAGTGGAATGGGAAGTATACTCTTTTTTTTTTTTTTTTGGTTTTTCAAGACAGGGTTTCTCTGTGTAACAGAGTCCTGGCTTTCCTGGACTCACTTTGTAGACCAGGCTGGCCACGAACTCACAGAGATCCGCCTGCATCTGCCTCCCAAGTGCTGGGATTAAAGGCATGCACCACCACACGCGGCTGGGAAGTACACTCTTGCTCTATCCGCTGTTGGGGGGCAGTAGTACCAAGGAGGGGTAAGAGGGCTTCCAGTAGGGTGAGAAGCACACCTGTCTGTCCTGGGCACGTGTCATTTGATCAGTTCAACCCATCCTCCAGGCCCTAGGTGACACTGGATGTGTCAGTATTGAGAGTAGCTTCCTAGGTAGCTCTGTCTCTCCCCATAAAGACCTGCAAATCCTGCCAAGAGGCCAGAGGCCAGATGAAAAGCAATGTGGAACAGAGAACCTGTCAGAGAGGCAGGGAGCTCATAAGAGGAGAGCTGGGGGGAGGATAATAGAGGGTGGGGTTCTGGTGGACTGCAAGGAAAGGACCCAGATGCAGAAAGGAACAGGGTCCTGGATATCTTGGGCATGTTGATCCCACAGGATTAGCAGATACCTAGTCCTTCTTCACTTACCATGTGCCAGGTCCAGGGCTGTCTCCAAGATCCATGCTGGGTTTTGTCTCTCTGAATCTCTGCTGGGGAGGTGCTGAGGGCCAGGCTAGCTCTACAATTGCCTATTGGTCTGTGCAGAATGATCTTGGAGAAATGACTCCCCTCTGCCACTCACCCTGGATGTCTGCAACTCCCCACTTGTGATGGCTGCTCTTGGCCGTCAACTTGTCAACTTGACTCAATGTGTGGAATTAACTAAAACCCAAATAGCTGGGCACACCTATAAGGAATTTTCTCTTCTTCATTAAATCATATGAAATGGGGAGACTCACTTCTAATCTGGATCTTTGAGGTGGAAAGATACAGCTTTAATGCAGGTCTTTCGAGGTGTGAAGATCCACCTTTAATCTGGGCCACACCTTCTACTAGCAGCCTATATAAAGGACATGACTGGCATTAGAGCCTACTTCATGGGGATTCCAGATGACCAGCTGAGATATCCAGTCTCATGCACTGAACAACATTGTTGGACCTTCTGCTGATAGACAGCCATTGCTGGACAAGCTGGATCATAGCCTGTAAGTTCTGTCCCCCTAAACAAACAAACAACCCTCATTAACACCCTACCCCACCCCACGACCCACATAGTGAGCAGACATAGGATCCATCCAGAGAAAACTCAGTGCTGCCCCCTCCCAGCTCCTCCCATGGAGAGTAAACTGCAGAAACTTCTCTGCTGCTGAAGCTGTTGTGAAAGTGAGTAAACTCAAGGTCTAGAACAGACTCTTCCCCTGCAACTGTCCTGAGAGGCTGTGGTCAGCAAACCAGGACCAGAGCCAAGACTGTTTCCTCCCACACGTCACGTAGGCTCCTCCAGGCCTGTTGGGTTGCTGTGGCCTTGATGGGGGTGAGTCTGTCGTCCAATAGCACAGGGAGGGCTCTCTTGAATCTAGTGTCAAACACCCACCATAATCTCTCATTGCTCAACAGCCCATCAGATGGTTCGGGGTGGGAGCAGGAATGGCGTCTTGCTCTGCCTGACCTCCTCTCTATTCTAGGCAAGAGGTTCCAGAAGAGCACTGTCTGACTTGTGTGCTGAACCCTTGAAACACTTGGTCCCCAGCTGATGGTGCTATTTTGGGAGGTTCTACAAACTTTAGTAGGTACACCTAGTTGGAGAAACAGGTTACTGGGGACTGTGACTTTGAAATTATAGCTGTCCTTCCGTCCTCTCATTCTTTGTTTCCTATCTGCCTTGAGGTAGACAGCCTGCTCTTGTACACACACTCCCACCGCCACAATAGTCTTCCCAAGTGCATGGGGCCAAGTGACCACAGACTGAACCCTGGGAAGCCACGTTCCAGATTAAGGCTTTTCTCCTTTAATCATTCCTTTAGATATTTTAGACACAGAGACCCAGGAATAACTAAAACAGGCCTGAATGTTGGGCCTGCCCCTTCAGAGGGTTCACTGTCTTCTCTGAGAGCGTCCCTAAGCCCACTCCATGCTCTTTGACCCCTGCCAATGTGTAGACCCTTCCTCTCAAGACTCCTTTCCCTCCTCTACCATCTCCACCCTCATGTTCCTCAAACTTGTTGCCAAGTGATGCTCGGTTCCAGCTGCATCTTCAAGTGAGCATCTGTGCCAGGTACATTTGTGAGCCCTGGAGACATCCTATACCTGAAAGACAGTTCAGGCTAGGGGACAGTTAAGCAACAAGTGACAGGCTCTTAGGAATGGCCCAGCGTGTTGCCCAGCCAACCTGTGGTATGAGTACTAGAAGGAAGGGAAATTTTTTTGATCCAATACTAATTTTCCTAAAACAAAACAAAACACAAAATAAAACATGCTAGTTAGTATTTGGTCACTGTGACAAAACACAGGAAATAATGACAGGAGGAAAGGTTTATTCTGGCTCCTGGTTTCAGGGCCTTCAGTCCATGGTGGGTTAGCTCTGTGGCTTTGTCAGCTGAGGACATCATGGCTGGTGTATGTGGCAGAGATCTATGCTTACTGTATAGCTGCCAAGAAGCCAAAAGTAAGAGGAAGGGACTAAGGTTCTAATGGGCCTTTCAAAGGCACACTTCTCTAGCTCTAGTAGGTCCCTTCTCCCAAAGACCCCAGCCACTCACTAGAGCACCAAGCTGAGCACCAGGCCTTCAGTACTTCACTGTGGAGGCAGTTAAGGCTCAAACTATAGCATTGTGAGGACTCAAATGGCACAAAAAGCTAAGGAGAGAGCTGCTGAGTCCCCCTTGACCCTCAGCACAGCATTTTCTGCCTCTGCCCAATGCATACTCGGTTGCAGAGCTGCAGAGCCTGGCCACGTGCTCACCCTATGACTTCAGTTCTCATGTTATCTGTGGGAACCCTACTTTAAATGAGACCAAATTCATTTCTATCTCTCTCTCCTCCAAGATTATGTTATTCCTGCTTCTGATTCACACCTTAGTGGATGTTCAGTGGCCCCATGATGCCTGCTGCCTACTGTAGTCCTAGTGCGACACTGAGGCAGGAGAATGTCAAGCAGTAGAAGATCAGACCTCTAAATCTCAGGGGGTCACAAATAGCACGTGAAAGAGAATGGCTTCTAGAAACCGTGACCTGGGCTTTGAAAACATTCATTGGAATAACTCACAGATACCCAAGGAAGTTATACTGCAGCCATAGCTGCTTATTGCCAAAGCACCCCATCAGTTCAAGAAGGTAGTATTCTAGTCAAAACTATTCCAAATAGCTTTTGCTAGAATTTTGCTTATCACAAACAAGCCTCAGTGAACTCTAAAAACCACTTTTTTCTTGTGTCTCACCAGAAGGGCTGTAACTGATGCAAATATAATACTCCATTTGCATAAGTCCAAATTGCTGTGCAAGTGACCCTTCCTACCTAGATAAACCAGCTATTCAGCTTACTGCTCCAGCCAGCACCAAGGCGTCCTTCTGTGCTGCCCCCAGGATTACAACATTAGATCCCTTAAGAGGTTTCTCTAAGGTCTTTCTTGTCTACTTTTGATCATTGTCATTAGTAGAATGGGCTGAGCAGGTAACAAAGAAGAGACAGCAAGAATGGCAGCTGGTGAAGGCGGCAGTCTCACGGCAGTAGAGGTGACAAGGAGGCTGAAGAGTGCCACAAAGTGGCCCAGGGAAGAAAGTAGAAGTGATGGAAATGACAAAGATTACAGCAAGTTAAAGACAAGAAACTATGAGCCTCAGAACCTGGAAACGCCGAGCCACGGGTCCAAGTACCCCAGGCCAATGGTCTCTGTAAGAACTGGACGACTTCACACCTCTGGCCAGGTCAGCAAACACTGTTTGCTGACGCTGCTGACTGGTTATGGAAGCCTAGGACGACAGCCGCTTCCAAGTGCAAGATGGCTGGTGCTCAGCCGGGCCTGGTGGCGTATGTCTTTAATCCCAGCACTTGGGAGGCAGAGGCAGGCAGATCTCTGTGAGTTCAAGGCCAGCCTGGTCTACAAAGTGAGGCCAGGACAGCCAGGACTACACAGAGAAACCCTGTCTTGAAAAACCAAAAAAAAAAAAAAAAAAGATGGCTGGTGCTCAATGTCCAGAGTCATAAGCCTCCAGCTGGAGAACCTGGAACCACACTGCTCTGGCTTCCAAAGCCTGGAGCAAGAGGCCCTCAGCTCCTGAGGGCTAGATTAGGTCTGCATGCCTCTGGGTTTGCCAGTCTCATCTGTAAGTCTTGGGCTCTCAAGGGCCTGGGATTGCCAACACCAGAAGGGGTCTCCTCAATATGTTACAATCTACCTCCAGGTACGAGAAAAGGGTGCGAGTCAGCTAAGCAGCAATGCAGCAGCAACAAAGGACCTGTGTTTGCGCTCTTGCCCCAGACACTTCCGGGTATGTGAGGGAACCGTGTCTCTTCACCGCCTTTGAACTGCTTCTTGGACTTCATCCTCTACTGCTAAGTCTTTTTTTGCACAAACATGATTCGCAAATATCAGCAACCAGTTAGCTCTTTAATGGAGCTTTAATTTTTAAATGAATATTTATGAGCTGTTAGGAGCCAAGCTGAGTCAGTGGCAGAGCTTTGGAGCCTGGAAGTCCCTGAGCTGAACTGAGTGGTTAGGCCTGGTTATCTCCCGAAAAGCTGAGGAGGGATGCAGGAGAGACCTGGTCCTGTCACAGCTTCCAGTCCTCATTCCCCAAGCTCCCCTAACTCCTCATGCCACATTCACTCCTGTCTCTCTCCTGGTTAGCCCTCTACCCTCTCAGCCATGCCCTGTCATATTGCTGTATCTAGACTTGTCCTAACCCCAGCCATTATCAGCATTGCAGCAGGAACCAGCGAGGGCCCTGGTCCTTACTTGATCACCACAAAGCAGGTCATTGCTAATGTCCTCTAGGCTTCAAATACTCATGGCTGAGACTTGGGGAGAAGGGGAATGATCAAAGGGACCTGAAATGTCCCTCTCCTTCTCACTGGCTGTCAGTGCTTCCAGGATGCAGTGCTCTGGCTGGGTAGGCACAACCACTCTGTCCATATCCCAAGAGCCTGGGTGGCCTCATGAAAGGCTGACAGGAAGAGGCTGGTCATGCTACCCACTTTAAAGCACACAGGTTGCAGCCTCCTAGGGCTGGTCCTTTTGGAAGAATATAGTGGGGCTCAGACTTAGGGTGAGGGGCTGGCACCTCAGTTGTGGGCCAATGGGCACCTGTATTCTGCAGAAGAGGCATGAGAGAGGTTGTAGCAACTTCTCTAGAGGGGCCCAAGGTGAAAGCCAATAGCTGTTGTCCATGGTAAGGCTGGACTTTACCTTGAGGGAGGCACCCTAGCTCCCTACCTCCCGACTACGAGCATCAGAGCATCAAGCCCCTCCCAACAGTACTCTCTGCTAGGAGAGACCCACGGGAAGAGGAGCACTTCAAAATAGGTAAGGCCCAAACAGCAGTAGAAGTCAGGCCAAGGGTGAGAAGGAACTTGGTCAGCCTCTGCAAGTACATCAGTGTCAGGGAAAAGGGGGGCAGGACCTCCACACCTTACTGAGTGCAGAAGAGGCCTCAAGCATAGATCATTCTGGAAGAGGAGGGCGGCCAGACTAAAGGGTTACCAAGAGCTGTCAGCTCCTTGCTGACTCACTCAGGGAGAGACAGAGGAAGTGTGGGCAGGGGGTGGAGCTGGTAGAGGAGGAGAAGGATGGGCAGGCAGGAGGGAAGGGGAAGAAATGGGGAGAGAAAAGTGGAGGGGTAGGGAGACTGGGTTATCCATTCTCCCTCAGCTGAGCAAGGCCATTCAGGTTGCTCCCCAGAGACTCTGGGCATTTAAGGTAGAAAATAGACAAGAAATGATGAGGCTCCCTGGGAGAGAGACACACCTGAGCTCTGTCCTGAGTAGTGGCCACTCAGGAGCACAACCTGGCCTTGGGAGCTCATTGGGGAAATCCTCTAGGCTACACCTCTTAAAAGACCCACCTGAGCTGGGAGTCAGGGGCCAGAAAGGCCTAGTCTAGCATTTCTCTGGTGTTTTCACCAGAGTGACAGTTACCAGAGTGACAGCCTAGTTGCAGGAGTCCTCCTAGTAGTATGGGGCTTCTTCCTGGCTTGGAACCCAGCCCCTACCCTATCCTAAGTGGTGGTTGCCCGAGTGGCCCTCAGAGTGGCCCAACGCATGACTGAGACCCCAAGGCTCAGGGATGACAAATAAGACCACCACAGGGCACTGAGGAACCTGGCTATGCTCCCCCCATCGTCTTAGGTCACAGTGCAGAAACAGGTTTGGACCTGAGCTTCTGGGTGCTGTGGGCAGGGACTGGATGTAGCCTTAGCATGGGCCACTGGGTTCTACCCCTCTGGCAGCTTTCCCTGCGGGAGATATGAAAGGCACAGAGCTAAATGCAAGCAGCCTGGTGAGTGCCAGCCCTGCACTCCTCCCACCCCATCCCCCTCCTACCCCCCCCCCCTTCTTCTCCCCTTCTCCCTTCTGAATCATTTCCATCTCTTCCCCTGGAAGGCTCAGGCATTGAAAGGTTTGTAGGTTCCTGTTCTTACACAAATCTCAGACAAGAAGCACATTTCTAGTTTCTCTCCAAGGCCAGCCTCAGGCCCCACAGCAACCTTGTCCCTGGCCTCCTACACACCAGAGGCCAGAGGCCAGAAGCCTGGTGAGGCTGCGTGGTAGGCAGCCGGAAAAGCCGGTTTGGGCCTGTGTGAACAGGTGGCCTTAGTCTCGCCTTCAGGAATGCAGCCCAGAGAGGCTGCAGTGTCTAGGACCACTCTTGCTCCCAGCCTGGGGAAGTTGGGGAGGCCCACTTGGCCTCCTCCCAGCCATTCCCAGGACTCCAGATTCCCTTGGAAGGGCTGGGGTAGGGGCAGCCTAGGAAGGCTAATGGCTTGCTCAGGCAGAGGCAGGAAATAAATCGCCTGTCAAAAATCCTAATTAAAATACAATATAAGCAACACTGGCTCCCTCTCTGAGGGGACAGGGTGGTGGTGGTTGAAGGAGGCCACCATTAGGGAAGCCAACCCCCAGACACCAGTCTAAAGAGCCCTCAAATACAGCTAGGAAAGCCATAACAGCACTAATTAAACATTGTGTTAGTAAGTGGCTGGCGTTTCTAAACAAAAGAAGGATCCCCTGAGAGAAGCAGGAGAGGTTCCCTTCCCAGATGTGCTTCCTCCAGGCTCCACTCCAGCTGCCTGCCCTAGGCCTTGATCAAGTCCTTCTGCTACTAAGGGGTTTGTCTTGGCTTTTTATTATAGATGTTAATAAAGCAAAATGTACATTATTTTAAAAATCTGAAAATATAAAAAGAAATGTCTATTTAGGAGGGAAAAAAATGAAACAGAGGTCAGGAAATGGTAGGTGGGAGGTGCTGGAATATTTGCTTTGTCTTCTGGAAACCAAGCCTCTATTTGCTCCTCTAGAGCAGGGGACCCCAGAATGTTGATGTAAAGACCTCATTACTTTACCTGGGCCCTGCCTAGTATGGCAGAGAGCAACCATGTCCATTCAGAGGGCCAGCTGCTGAGGCCTCAAATACATGGGACACCAGAGTGCAGATCTTGAGGACAGTGGAATCAGAACAGTGAGTGGGAGGCAGGGGCAGCAGGTAGGGACTGAACTGTAACCCTGGGAGAGCAGTAAGCGCAGATATGTGCCTGAGAAATGCCCCAGGCCACCACTGCCTCCCACGTGACCTGTAGGCTATGCCTAGAACATGGAACATTTTTTAAAAATTCTACTGCACTTCGATGTATAAAATATTCACACTGTCTTTCTGCTTAAGTGCATTATTTATGTTGCCACCCATGAAATATTCACATCTGACTTTGGCTTCCAGTCAGCACCTGTGGGTGATCGGTTGTCCTTCTCATGGTCATAGGAGGATCCAGTGCTAGAGCTAGTGTGCTCAGGGAATATGGGTGCAGACCCCTGGGGAGGTGTGGCCCATCTGGGACCTCCCCTACCCAAGGGGGAGCTCTGGAGAGAGTAGAGGCACAGTAGCCCCACTTAACAGAATATGACCCACATTCACAGGGTTATCTAGCTGTTGGCAGGTGACACCCTGGAGTGTGCCAGGACCTGCATATTGTATTGCCTGTCACAGCAAGGCAGGGATACAATGAGGTGCAGCCCTTTGCAGAAATCCAGGAGCCCTGTAGGCCAGCATCAGGGAAAGGAATGGACTTGCAGAACACCCTTTCCCTGGGCCCTTATGGCAGTGGCTACCAGAACTGCCCTGACCCTGGGATGGGAAGGAAGACAGTTTAGACAAACCAGAGGGTAACTCCCTGGAGGCACACAGGCTGGCTTGCCTAACACAGACAGGACTCTGCTGCCCAGTGATCTGGCTCTGTAGTCTCTGTGTGGTCAGCAGAGCCCGAGGGGGTGGTCACCCTCTGCTGGTTTCTTGCAGAAAGATAAAGGCACACACACCCTCCATATTCCTAGGAATCTGCTAAGGAGAGGCAGACTCCCTGCTCTTGACCTTCATGAAGCTCTGGATAACCTGGCTTCCCAGTTGAGGACTTCTGGGAAGCCATGGAGCATGAGGAGGGAGGGGCTGTTTTGTTGGCTCCAATTGACCAGTCTGGTGATAGCAACTTAACTTGTCCTCTGACCCCCATCCAGCCTGGCCTCCAGGGCCCAAGGCTGATCCCCACCTCCTGGCATTGGCTTTGGCCTTGCTGGCACCTCTTTTCTGAGGGTTAGGGCTTCTGTCTGGGAACTTTGATGTTTCCTGCACCTCCCCCAATTCCAGCTGAGCAGAAACACTGGGTACTGAGCACAGATCCCCACGGAAGATGGAAGATACCTAGCACTTACGGTACTGCCTGAGGCCGATTTGGAGTGTGTAGCAGGGAGGATAGGGAGAGATAGACTCTTGGGCCCTGCTGGGTCACTTTAAGAAACTAGATTTAGAGCAAACCTGTTCTGCCTCCTTTTCCCTTCTGTGTCCCAGGATCTTATTAATGCTATCTCTAGGTATGTTCTAAAAACAGCAGGGTTCTGAACAACTCTCACTTGCCCACTGGCATAGTCCCATTCCATTTGGTCTTGCAGCATTCAGAACTTCCCACAGGAGGCTATGCCACCCTGGGTGGTCTTCCTGTGCCTCCGGCAGGAAGGGCCCAGGCAGTGCAGTGGTGCCACCTACTGACACTTTACAGCATTACATAGATCCAGAGAGAAGAATCCAGGCTCAGGTTAAGGAGAAAGGACACTGACCAGGCAGCACACATACTTGCTTGGTTAAGACCAGGAAGAAAGATGTCCTGGACAACTCCCAAGGTAAGGTTCTGGGAAGTCACAGGTGAAGTTGGAGAGGCACCAAGTAGAGGAGTCATGGACAAACAAAAGAAGGGACAGCCTGTGACTAGTGCTGGGAGGCCTGAGCCAGGTAAAGGTCTAGGGGGTGCATGTGGAGTTGCTTTCACGATAAATGTACATATTTTGGAACTTTGGGGGCTGAACTTAGGAACACTTTTAAAGCAGAAACTGTCAACTTCAAAGATCAAAAGATGACATAGTGTCTCAGGGATGTGGGCATGGTGTAGAGACATGGTGCCAGAGGCCAGATGGGTATGGGGGATTAGATGCTTGGGCCCTGAGTGATGATGGTGGGTCAGTTCTCTAGTCCCACCAGGATAGTTTGGAGAGACTCCACTGTGCAGAGGGTCGGGGCTGGGGAGACCCCCATGTCTCTCCTTAGCTGTGCAGACTTCCTAGGAGTGGCATAGCCCTGCACGATCCCCACTCCTGGAAATAGGGTCCTAGAGGACCCTCCTGTGGGTCATCCTGTGGAACACAGCTGGAGTGACACAGTCACCAGGGCACAGACATGAGAGAGCACACTTCCAGGGAGCTAGCGCAGATGGGCTATCTCTGAGGCTGCAGGGCTTGGCTTTCATGCCAGAGCGTCCTAGGCCAATGCAGTCAGCCTGGGGGATGAGTGTGTCGTCAAAGAAGCTGAGTTGTAACAAACATCTCACACTGTGTCCTTGGCACAGGGCGTGCAGGTCCTGGGGGAGGAACGAACGAGGTGACATCTTCATTTCCATAGCAACCATTATGCTTGGCAAGGTGACAGCCGGGCTAAGTGGTGGCAGGTGCACTTGGATGAGCCATGTGAAGAGCCCAGCCTGCTCAGACAAGACATAGTGGCTGTTTTCTGGGCCATGACCCTGCACTAAGGAAGCTGTCCAGGACCCAGGTCCAGACCAGCTCCAACTGGGTCCTAAGTGCTTCCTGACATTTGCTCCAGGGTGCTGTGGCCCTGAGAGCCTATGCCAGAGCTAGGGCTACTGTCATTATGCCTGTCCAGAGCCCTATATCAACATCCTGGCTCTCCTAATGAGCTACTTGGCTTCCCTTGACCCATGGGTGGACTGGTCACTGCTTTCACAGAGCCCTGACCCTTAAGTGATGCATCTGTGGGTATGGGAGGGGACTGCTCACCTCCTTACCTTGCCGCTGTTGTTTTTAGCTCAAGAAGGCAGGCTGCATCCTTTTCCTGCACCCAGTGCTAGTAACCCACAATAGGAAGGTGGAGATATCCCTGTTTCTGAAGGGAAACAGGGATATTTCCCTGTTTAGTTTGTCTAAAATAAATGGTGATGTACAGCAAACCCCACCCGCCCTCTTCTATTGAGACAGAGTCCCACTTTGTAGCCCTGGCTGTCCTGGAATGCATTATGTAGACCAGGTTAGCCTCAAATTCACAGAAGTCCACCTGCCTCTGCCTCCCAAGTGCTGGCATTAAAGGCGTGTGCCACCACGCCCAACACAAACCATGATTTGGGCCTTGCTTCCTTGCTGAAACCTGAGCTATGCTATCTTCTGACCATGGTGCTGACCCACTGTAACAATCAGACACAGCAGCCTGGGCTGGGCAGGTGGAAGCCCCCTCAGCTAAGAGGACCTATCATTGCCAGACACTGGGTCCCCTAAGGATATCTTGTTCATGTCCTTATGAAATGCTTTTGTTATCTGGCTAGAGGGAATGTGCCTGACAGTGGCACTGTGCTCAGGGGTAGAGGGTGAGGGCAGGCTTTACAGATGAGCTACCTGGTCCTGAGAGGGGCCTTTGCACTTAGAGGCTATCAGTTTTGCTTCTGTTGTTGTGATAAAATAGCCTGACAAAAGCAGCTTCAGGAAGCAAGGGCTTATTTGGTTCACCATTCCAGGTTACAGTCCATCATTTCTGGGATGTCACAGCAGCAAAAGCTTGAGAGAGCTGGTCACTTTACATCTGCAGTCAGAAGACAGCAATAGGTGCATGCTGGTGCTCAGCCCACCTTCCCATCCAATCAGGGCCCAGCCCAGGAAATGGTCCTGCCCACATCCAGGGTGGGTCTGTCTTAGTTAGGATTTCTATTGCTATGAAGAGACACCATGACTGGCAACTCTTGTTAAAGGAAAATTTAACTGGGGTGGCTTACAGTTCAGAGGTTTAGTCCATCATCTCAATGGTGGGAAGCATGGTGGTGCAGGCAGACAGGGTGCTGGAGAGGTAGCTGAAAATTCTACATCTGAACTGGCAGGCAGCAGGAAGAGAGAGTGACACTGGGCCTGGCTTGAGCATTTGAAAGCTCAAAGCCCACCCCCAGTGACACACTTCCTCCAACAAGGCCACACCTACCCCAACAAGGCCACATCTCCTAATAGCATCACTCTCTATGGGCCTATGAGGGCAATTTTCATTCAAACCACCAGTCTTCCCACCTCAACTAACCCAATTACAAACAAACAAACAAAAACTCTGTCACAGGCATGCCCACAGGTCAACTTAATCTAGACAATTCCTTACTAAGGCGTTCTTTGTAGTTGATTCTAGATTGTATGAAGCTGGCAGTTACCACTAACATGTGAAAGCTGTGTGTGGCACCTGGTGACAGGCAAGATGCTGCCCACCTCGCACTGAAGGTCTCACCTGTGATCCTGCTCTTCCTGGAGGCATCCCCTGGTAGGATGTTCCAGCCTCTCCTCCAGGCTGTGGCCTAGTTCTAATGCCCACTGATGAACAGGGATGGGGAAGAGGAGCCAGTTGCTCTTGCAGTCCTCGCAGACAAGCTTCAGTGGTGGTCTTTCAGTAGTGCTAGCCCTTGTCACTTCCCCCTTTATCTGTTCTAGGCCTCTTGAGAGGACAACCCCAGCAATGGCTAGCTATCTGTAGGGCGTAAGCAGTATACTGGATGAAGATGTGCCCTCCCTACCATGGGGGTCGGGGAACCATCCAAACCCAAAGAAGCCCAAAGAGTCCTGTCATGGGTGACAGAAGTCTGCAAGGGTGAGCTATGCAGATACCATCGGTTAGCTACAAATACAAAATCTGCAGCTTCAGGGAATGAGAGGAACTCATTGTGGACTTGCTCAGGCAAAGCCCAGGAAGTGGAGACTCCTTGACACACACGTAGCATGAGCATCCATCCAGCATATGACAGCCAGTGCACGGGCCAGTCTGTGATGTCCAGAGGACCCAGTGATCGCCAGCTCAACATGAGTCATTGCTGGCGAGTAAGTGGGAATGCAGCTCCTACTGTGCACATGTCCCTGGCTGCCAGTGTTGTGTGGGCACAGGCTGGCGATAGGTGGGGTCAGATCAGACTCACATGGTTAACTCATCGTGGATACCAAGATTCTTCTCAGGAGGAATGCCAAGAAGATCCTGGGAAGCCTCCCTTCAGGAACCCCACTCCTTAGATACAAGAGCCCAAAGATAGTGTGTCCCTGAGTCAGCAGATGGGGGGGGGTCCCCACAGGAGATGGCATGTCTAAATGGTATCACTAGACCAAATAGGCTCTTCAGTGGGTCACAGAGAATGCCCACAGCCCACAGACTTAGCAGCCTACCCTCAATCATAGTTTAGCCTAGCCCAGCCCTGCTGGTGCAGAGAGTCCAGAAAAAGCCCTGCAATCGTGCTCAGCTCTGCCAGCAGAGGGCACCCCACACCTTTGTGAGCAGTTCTAGATACCTGGCGCTCTGTGGAAATTGCCCTGGAACCAGCAGCACACAGTGCAGCTCCCTCCAAAAGACCCTCTGCAGGCAACCCTGCAGAAACTCATGATGGTTACTCTGAAGTTTACAGTCAGATGTACACATGGCCTGGGGTAACCCCGGAAACTTCTCCCTAGACATTTCTCATCCAAGGGCAGGTGCTTCTGTGTTCACGTAACTGTGAATGAGCAAAGCGTTGGGTGTTGGCACTCTTTCAGGCTGGTTTGACCAGGGGTGGTACAGTGGGAAAGCTATGTCCTTGGCCCCCTTGTTGTTGCCCATGTGACCACGAATGGAATTGTGTGATCTCTGAAATACCTAGTGACAGAAGATCACAGGCTGCTATGTGCAAACTGCTTAGTGCTTCTCTGCTCCTTCCTATTTTCTATCTATCTGTCTATCTATCAATCATCTACCTATCTATCTATCTATCTATCTATCTATCTATCTATCTATCACCTATCTACCTATCTATCTATCTTTTTATCTATCTGGCATCTATCTATCATCTATCTATTAATTTTGAGGTTTTGTTGCTTTGTTTTTATTTTTTGAGACAGGATCTCTTTACATAGCTCTGTCTGTCCAGGAACTCACTTTGTAGACCAGGCTGACCTTGAACTCATAGAGCTCTACCTGCCTCTGCTTCCCAAGGGCTAGGATTAAAGGTGTGAGCCACCACTCCCGGCCCCTCACTCTTAAAAGACAGGGCCTCACTATATTGTTCTGGTTGTCCTGAAACCTTAAAGATCAGCCTGCTTCTACCTCCAGAGTGCTGGGACTAAAGATGTGCACTACCTGGGCCTTTAAATATTTATATTACATATATGCACACACATATGTGTATGTATGTATGTGTGTGTGTGTGTGTGTGTGTGTGTGTGTGTGTGTGTGTGCAGTGGATGTACCATTGCATAGAAGTCAGAGGACAACTTGTGGGAGTCAGTTTTCTCCTCCCACCATGTGGGTCCCAGCCATCTAACTCAGGTTGCCAGGGCTCAGCAGCAAGTACCTTGTGCTAGGAGGCATCTCACGAACCCATGCCCCGCCTCTTGCATAGTGCATCGTTAGAAGTGAGAATGGCTGGTCATGATGGCACATGCCTTTAATCCCAGCACTAGGGAGGCAGAGGCAGGCGGATCTCTGAGGCCAGCCTGGTTTACAGAGTAAGTTCCAGGCCATCTAGGAGTACACATAGAGAAACTCTGTCTTGAAAAAACCAAACCAAACCAAAATAAAACAAAAAGAGTGAGAGTGAGTGTCCTCAGGGTTCTTCTAGGTGTCCTCAGAGCTCTCTTGGAGAAGTGAGAGCTACAAAATTTGAGATAGTGGCTTACATTTGTTTGCAATACCCTTGAAGAGGCCTCCTGAGAGAGGCAAGGCTAACTTTTGGTGTACATGCCCTTTTCCCCTGACTGACTAGACAATGGCTCTGAATAGGTTCTACCTTCCCTGGGGGCCAGTGAGGAGCCCCAGGACTCCCACTTTGAACCTGGAAGGCTCACCTAAAAGTGCTAAGAGAAATAATGGCCACTAGAGCCTTGGTCCCCAGCACTTAAGAGATTCTGTCTAGTCCTAACATACAGAGTTTGACACATGTGTCCATGTGTCCTTCCTTGATCCACAGACAGGAAGTACAGTTGTTTCACCGCAAGTTCAATGACACCACAGCTCAGATCCATACTCCAGGCCAGTACAGCACTCAGCTTCTCTTTGTCTTCCCTCTTTTCCTTGTCCCACTGGCCAATGTTTCTCCATTTCTGGTTCCTATCTCCTATTAGCTCTCTTGTCCCTCTCCTTCCCTGGTGGCAGCCTTGCCTTCTCCCCTCTCCACTCTCACTCTCTTGGTGCCCCTTTTACCTCAGTCCCCAGAAATTGTTTTGCTGCTTGTGGGAGTGCTGAAAAAATCCCAGGTGGATGGATGGGTGTGTGTATGTATGTATGTATGTATGTATGTATGTATGTATGTGTGTGTATGTATGTATGTACTTGTATGTATGCATGCATGTATGTATGTATGTAATTTGTGAATGAATAGATGGATATGAATGGATGGTTGGGTAGATGGATGGATGGGTGGATTATGAGATGACTAGATGGGTGATGAATGAATGGATGGAGCACCTAACACCAAACTGGCCTCTGGCCTCTCATGGCAATGCATGTGGGCAGAGTGGACCTTTTGGCTTGAGGACCTCAAAAACTCTGAATTTCCTTCCTTCTTTTGCTGCAGAAAGTCTGTGTGTGGCCCTGCCTCTCAACCCCTGTGCAGGTGCAGCCACCTAGCAGAGTTCAGCCTGCTGCCCTGCACTCCGCTGCCTGGTCCTTGAGTGTGTACATCTTTTGCCTTCTCTAGGATGGGTGAAAACCGGTTACTCAGCTCTTTCTAGAGGGTTTGGGAGGCAGCCTCCAAAACCAGGACAGATGGCAGTGCTTCTCTGGGGAGAACTGGGAATTAGGTCCATTAGGTTGTTTCTAAATTAGTCAGAGCATGATTGGGCTCCATGGGCCTCGGGAGTCATGTTCCAGAGTCCCAGCACAGGTATGAGATGAGGCTTCTCAGAAGGCTGTGTTGTGGGTATGTGCCCCACATAAGGAAATAATAGTGGGAAGGCTGTGGGACAAAACAGAGCCAATGGAGCAGAATTAGGCTTCATCTAGAGAAGGGATAACAAAGGAGGAAATAAGACTTAAGAGAAGAGGAAAAGGAGAAAGGGTAGGGATGGGGCACCTGTGCCGGCGGGGAATCCAGGTGCATGCAGGCAAGTGGGCACCTGTGCAGGCATATGCAAGCAGAAACCTGGGCACTTGTGTAGACAGGAGGATGTTGTAGAATGCTCTCCTCTGAGTAAAACAGCCACCACTTTCATCACATCTTTCCCTGCTTGCAAGAGGCTGTCACAACCCCACTAGTTGATTGTTGATATTCTCTCATGGAAGAAGGACATGGAGAGGGTGAGTGGACCTTTACCTGAGACTCCAGATTCTCCTCCCAGCTTAACTGCACATGGTCCTGATGGAGAGAAATTGTCTTAGGAGGTGTTGTTGGGGCGTATAGGCTGGAAGAGGGTAACAGAAAGGGCCTTTATCTGCATGGCTATGGCGAGCCATCATTTATGCTGAGGGCTGATTTTCTGAAGAAGCTCTTTAGGGTAACCCACACTCTGGCCGGTAACCCCTAGTCCCTGCTCTGGAAGTAAGCCCAATAAACTCATCGGTTCCCCAGGGTGAACTTCGGTTTGTCATTGGGACCTTGTGAGGAGAAGGTTGATGTTGTTTTGGCAATTCCCAGGGAAGGAATTGTAAAAAACAGAGGGGTAACTCCAATTGAATACGTCCTTGTGCCTGGTAGCGGGCTGGGTTTCCAGGCTACTGCACCATTAAATGACATGAATAACTGCTCCTTGCACCAATGGTGAGCATTCAGAGTGGCCAGTGGCACTTGAGGGGACACTGACTGGGACAATGACTTAAGGTCCTGAGAAATACCTTGCTGCCCTCTTGAGAATGGGCGTTGGGAACCCTTGATTGTACACTAGAACTCATGGGCAGGATCTGGACTTCTACTTGACCTATTGCCAGGGTGAGCTGAGTAGGAAGCTTCATGTGATGACACTGTCCAGAGCTCTTCTTGGGGACCATGGCTCAGGAAGCACCGTGATGGAAGGCCACTATGTGTGAAGACCTAGTATTCTTCTTCCTCCTGGTGTGTTAGACCTAGCCCTGGGAAAGCATGTTAAGCACACACTACTCCACGGGGGAAGGGAAGCTGCTTGCTTTCCTTGGCCCCCTGCTTTCCCCCCCTCCCTACCTTATTCTCCCCAAGAGAGAGGTCTGGGGAAAGACAGTGGGACCAGGGGCACCGAGAAGCCTGGCTGGAGATGGAGGTGCATTCATCCCCTGGCTGTAGGCAGCTGCTGGTTTTCAGGGTGGATCATGGGCAGAAGGTGAGACTCACACGTACAGCTCCTGCTTTCAGACCCAAAGCATTGTTGGATCCCAATCCTGCTCTGACAGTGACCAGTTGAGGCTGAGAATATGGGGACTGTGGTCAGTCTCTGGCCAGGGAACTCAGGTAGTGCTGGCTGTACTAGAAAACTAGGCAGTCACAGCATCTCAGGTTGGCTTATTCCACCTACCCCCACAGGGGAGTGTCCTAACTGTAAGAGGGTGTTGTACCCTGGGAAGGTATCCTATTGCTGGGAAGGTATTGTGTCTATGGGAGGGTATCCTAGTCCTGGGAGGTGTCTCATCCCTGAGAGGTGCTCTGGTCCTGAGGAAGGTACTCCTTGGGAGCGTGTCCTGGCCCCGAGGAAAAGTGTCTTGTCCCCGGGAGGGTGTCTCATCCTTAAGAAGGTGGCCTGGCCCTGGAGTGTTCTAAATACTGACTTCTGAGGTTTTTTTCCTGACAGATGTGGAGTTATCAAGGATGTCCCATTCAAGGTCACATTCAGTAAGAAGTGGGACAAGTACTGGTCACTGGCCCCCTCTCCTGGTAGCAGCCAGAAATAATAACTGGAGACCCTACCAACCCTGGACCTCCCATGGCCTTAAGCTAAGTGCTGTCACTTCAGCAAACCAACCAGTACCAGACACCACGTGACACCAGGAGGGATTCCCTGGTCACCAGTTCCGTAGGCCTGTGCCCCAGTCTGTCTTGTCCCTTTTTTTTTTTTTTTTTGGTTTTTTCGAGACAGGGTTTCTCTGTGTATCCTTGGCTGTCCTGGACTCACTTTGTAGACCAGGCTGGCCTCGAACTCACAAAGATCCACCTGCCTCTGCCTCCCAAGTGCTGGGATTAAAGGCGTGCGCCACCACGCCCGGCTAAAA
>CAJQZJ010036755.1:565008-583750 GCA_907164525.1 Lophiomys imhausi
CTTCTTCTTCTTCTTCTTCTTCTTCTTCTTCTTCTTCTTCTTCTTCTGTTTTTTGGGGGTTTTTGAAGACAGGGATTCTCTATGTAACAGTACTGGCTGTCCTGGAACTTGCTTTGTAGACTAGGCTGGCTTTGAACCTGGAACTCATAGAGATCCACCTGATTTGTGCCACTACTCCCAGCTGTGCATGCTTTTTTTTTTTTTTTTTTGGTTTTTTGAGACAGGGTTTCTTTGTATAACAGCTCTGGCTGTCCCGGACTCACTTTGTAAACCAGGCTGGCCTCAAACTCACAGAGATCCACCTGCCTCTGCCTCCCAAGTGCTGGGATTAAAGGCCAGCACCGCCCGGCTTTTTTTTTTAAGACAAGGTCTCACTATGTAGTCCTGGCTGTCCTCAAACTACCAATATAGACCAGGCTAGCATCAAACTCACAGAAAACTGACTATTCCCCTTTGAATTAAAGGCATATGTTACCATGCCCACTCCTCTTCATGTGTTTTTGAGTCAAGTCTCTCTGAAGAGCTGAGGCTGGCCTGGAGCTTGTGATCTTCCTGCCCCTGCCACTCAAGTGCTAGGATTATATGCATAGGCACTATACTCTCAGCCCAGCGCTTCTCTATCTGCTCCTACAGGCTACCCAGGCTAATTCCTATTAGTCCAAAGGACTTGGGGTGGGGGGTGATAAGGCTAAGTTGAGCAGAAGCCAGAGGTTCCAGTGGCTGTCAGAAGTAACCTTGAGGCCAGGTGTGGTATCATGCACCTTTAATCCCAGCATTCAGGATGCAGAGGCAGGTGGATGTCTGTGAACTTGATGCCAGTCTAGTTTACACTAAGAGACTGTTTCAAAACAAACAAGCAAACAGAGCTGGAAAGGCCCTGCAGGTACCTAGGCTTCTGCCATAGCAGACAACAAATGGCCCAATGGCAGCATCCTGCCCTGCCCTTTGTTCCAGGAACTGCCCCCGACCACCGTGCAGTAAGACTCCTCCCGTTCTTACATCACCCCTTCACTGTCCATCTGCAAGGCTCCTTAATGGCCTCATGTCCCAGACACTCTCTTGAGAGGCTCATTGCCAATGAAATCCCTGTGCCTGTGAAATCTCCAGACTCATGCCAGCACTGTCCACCCCTAGACTCACAGCCCTTAGAATGGCTTCTAAGCTCTGCTCAGCAAGAACATCACAGCCTCTATCAGTTGCACAGTTCCAGCCAAGAACAAGCAGTTCCACTGGTCCTTTCTTGGTCTCCAGCTTTCATCATCCTTGCATGCATACTCTGAATAGGAGAAAGGCCTAGTGAGACTCTCTGTAGGCAACTCTGAAGATCATAAGCCCTAGTTCCTGGATGCTGTTATCCATATGAGGAGGAGACAGGGGATCACATGAGCTGAGTCAGTGGTGTCAGAAGGGCCTGGCCAATTCAGGGTGTCCCTGCCATCCATGGCCCCCAAAATCTGTACCAGCTAGAGTAACAAATAAACCAGGCCTGTCTGTCCCCACTTTACCCTTCCAGTGTGCAGATGTTAGGATCAGCACTTTCTGGGAATCCTTTCCTGTGACCCTGAGAAAGCCTGTATGAGGTCAGAAACACAACCCTCATTTCATCCTCACTTGGAGAAGGCAAGGCACCTGGACCATGCAGAAAGTATGTGGGGCCTGCCTCCAGGCAGGGGTTACGCCTGGCTGTGCAAGCATCTTTTGAAAGGTGGGGAGAGGCAACCTAAGATTTAGGGTAACAGGACCATGTGTACCAATCCCCTACCGCAGGAGACCCAGTCTAACAAAGAGTAGGTCAGGTAGCAGGGTCCTAAGGAGGACCACAGAGGGTGAGTTGGGGAGCAATGCAGGGTCAAAAGCTAGATTCAAGCCTTCCTTTCCTTCAGGCAACACCATTCCAGCTTACTCATCAGACGGCCTAAAGCCTCAGCTAGGCCACCTATCAGGTTATAGAGCTGACGCTCATGGTGTTTTCCAACTCAGGATCTGTCCAATGTTCTGCTCGTAGTGCCTTGCCTGGCCTCAAAGTCTCTCTTGATGCCACACGAGGAACTAAGACCTCTGAGGCCTCTTACTGGAGGACTGGAGGTCCCTTCCTCCCACATGTAATTAGAAATAAAAACAGGGCTAAGACAATGAATTGAAACTGCAATCTTGTTAACAATGGCATTTATTAGTAACTATAAATTGTTATATTAGGCCACTGGAATGGCCAATAGAATTGCCAGTGGTCTGGAAGGGCAGCTGCTAGGGCTTGACAGGAGGCCCGCAGGCCTCAATTGCCTTAAATGGCAGCCTAGGCTGCCACAGCCCTTTTTCCAGTAATTAAATACCTTTTTATGTATCAATGATTAGCCTTTAGCTGGGCAGACTATCAACTAGTTCAGTTAAATTAATCCCAGACCACCTAATCCCAACAAACCATGTGGCTTATTGTACCTTCTTGGGTCACAGAGCTCACATGGGGATGTCCTCTGCTCCAGTGACCTAGCAGGGAACTTCCTCTATGTGAGACCCAGGGTTCTTTTTTGCAGACCCAGAAAGTTCCACCTTCCTTTACTCTTTCTGCCCAGCTATTTGGCCATCAGCAACTTTTATTTTATTTTATTTTTTATTTTATTTTATTATTTTTTTTTGATTTTTCGAGACAGGGTTTCTCTGTGTAACAGCCCTGGCTGTCCTGGACTCGCTTTGTAGACCAGGCTGGCCTCGAACTCACAGAGATCCGCCTGCCTCTGCCTCCCAAGTGCTGGGACTAAAGGCGTGCGCCACCACCGCCCGGCAGCAACTTTTATTAACCAATCAGAGAGTGTCTCAGAAAGGGTGGTAATCAGATCTCTAGCACTGAAATCAGCCTCCAAGGACCAATGCACTAGACCCTCCTTCAACAGTAAATGAAGGTCAGTGTTTTGATTTTTCTCAGTGTCACTTTGGGTGCTTTTTCTGAAATAACAAATACAGAATCTATACTAAAACAGTACCTGCTGGCCAGACAACTTATAAAGGACCCTCCCTCCAACTGATCCCTAGCTGGCTGAGGCCACTGTGCCCGTCACCAGGGTGGGAACCTTAGCCCCCTCACCAGCTCCTCTTAGAAATGTCACCCAGGGGCTCACACCTGGTACTAGATTTAGCCCTACATAGTCACATCTCTCTATTCTACCTCCTTCTGGTTCAGAGTCTGTCCCTATACAATAGAGAGTCCTAGACAGACTCATTCTTCAGATCAAAGACCAAGGGTGGGAGAGTCCTATCCCAAATACACAGCTTAGGCTAGTCACTGTCCTGTGCCAACTGGTGGTCTATGTGTGTGTAGGAGGATTGCTCACTAGACAGAGGGCTCTTTCTCCAACAGAAAAGGAATGAGTGCTCAGGGAGAGAACACTCTTGACTCCACAATAGAGCCATTGCTTTTGGATAAAGGCCCTGCAACCCATCCCCACACTGGCCTGTTTTTCACAGGCTCTTTGTTTGTGCCCCATGTAGCTGGACAAGCTCCCTGGTTCTCTGACCATACCCAGACAGGCACGACCAGGACTTGGGTCAACTCTTGGTCTCATCAGATTTGCTCCTCCAGTGTACTCAGGGATGCAGAAGCCAGATAGTGATTTCTCTGTGCGATCCAGCTGTCATGGGACATTGGTGTGCTAGGCAGGAAGACTCCTTTTCTTTTCAACCACTGCTAGGCACTCAAGTCCACTCCCAACTGTCAGAAGCATGTAACAATGCCTGAGCTTGGAGCTTCTTTCAAGTAGAGAGAAGGCAGGGCCACAGCCTGAATGACCCTGGGTGACAACGTGACAGACCCAACCCTCAACTATCTGCCTCAGAACCAGGGTGAACAGAAAGGCGAGGCGTCTGACCTCTGCTGGCTTGGACCTTACAGGGAAGACAGGGGTATCCCTGGCAAGGGACACTTATTGCTGGGCTGGATTCTCACTCCACACTCAGTGTCCTCCTAAAACTGATCTCTGCCTGGCCTCTGCCTGCTGCTACTTTAGGGCTTAGATAAACTGCTGAAAGTGGGGAGAGACTCTGGGGGCCAGCCCCTCCCACAGCCCAGCCCTCCCCACAGGCCACCATGCCCCAGATACACTTCTGGAAATACACTCACAATTAAACAGAAAGGCCGAGAGGGCTGCCCACAGAAGAGAGAAATGCAATTACACAGCATCTCATTACTGTGCTCCCAGCGGCCCAGGAAGACACTTGCCGGCCAAGGCTGAACAGCAGTGGTCCAGCTTGCCTGTGGCTTCCATGCCAAGTAGTTTCCTGGCTGTAAGCAGAAGAACAGGGCCTCATTGGGCCTTTCCCAGGAAGGTGACCTGCAGCAGCCTGCATATCTGGAGTCTTTAAATGTGGAGATACCCTCCTGGGCTGACCACGAATTAATATATAGGGGGTGGGGGCCTTGGGAACAAAACCCTCTCCCATATCCTGGGCTCATGGCAAGAAGAGCCTATTTGGCAAAGAGATGCCAACCCAGGGTAGATCCAGGCAGGAGAGGCAACATGCCAAGAGAATTCCCAAAGCAAGGAGGATGCCTGCTGCAGGGGGCACCTGGGTTTCAGTGGGGTGCAGAGCCAAAGAGGAGGGGTTAAGGCAGAAGATGTGTAAACTCTGGGGTGCAGGGCTTGGAATGGGTGATGCAGACAGCTGGGAATTGTGGGTAGGTGAGGAGAATCTCTTTCCAGGAAGCCTGGCCTCTTGTTTGCCCAAGAGGTTGGGGGTGAACTGGCAGACCCAGAGCATTAAAGCTCTAAGCCCTGAGAGCTACAGGCCTATTGCTCTGGGCTACAGAAAGTCACAGACTCATGGCTCAAGGCACGCAGGCTAGAGGTTTGTTGCTTAGGGCTTTACCTACAAGTGGCCCCAGTGCTTGGCAGCTATGGCCATCCTTGGTTTCCAGCAGCAGTGGGAAGCAGTAGCAAAGAACAGCAAGCAACAGCAGGTAGGACCTTCATGTTAGCGCTTTCATACAAATCTCAGGTGCTGGGATCCTCTGTCCTCCAGTGGTTAAGTGTTACAGCTTTCAGACTGAGAGTGTCGGAATCCTCAGTCCTCGACAGGAGCTATTACCATACTTCTCAGGCCTAGGGTATTAGGGTTCTGTTACAGCTCTAGGGCTCAGAGTGTCTGAGACTGTAATGAAACTATTTCCCTTATCCCTGCCTTGAACTGTGATGACTCACATGAAACCCACAGGAGAGAGTAAACTCTTCCTCCTGGAAGGGGTAGGGAGGTAAGAGACTGTCAAGCCTTACAATACTCACAAAGCTCATGAGAATCACATGACCTCCACTATGAAGGCGCCTCCAATCCTGGTTGCTACTAAATAAAATTGATTGGGGCACTTCTAGAGGCACAGCTGACTATCTGCCTGTTCATTGCCCATGGAATTTCTCAATGATATAGCTGCTTTTGAGTTGCCTATCCCCCTGTAAATTACCCTAAAAAAGTTATTAATTCACCAAGTGGGACTTGGACACAATCTTTTCTTTGGTCTATTGGTGACCCAGAAAAAAATGATGACGCAGAGATCCTGGAGCTAAGCGTGACCAGGGGCCACAGTTTTGTCTTTTCACAGCCTTTGTTGTCTCCATTGCTTCTGCCCTGGCTGCTCTCTGGAACTCTTCAGATGCCCTTTTGTTGTTACCGTCACCATTGCCACCCCTCGAGCAACTGCTACTTTTGCCTCTGCTGACACCTTCCTTTCTTCATGTTACCAGCTCAGTCCACTGTTAATGACAGAGATCAAAAGTAGGTGAGAAAAGACATCTGAGAGAAGCTTTGTTTCTTCTTTATGGGGTGGGAGGGCTTACTATTACACCAGGGCGTAATACAAAAGGGTATCCTTAAACTGGCTCACAGACTGAGTCAAACAGCTTGCTTATATCACCAGAGAAGGGGGGTGGCAAGGGTGTCTACTCCAATCACAGCAAACACAAGCAAAGGATAATGTTTACACCGATCATGACACAGTCCCTCATGCAAATAAGAAACTGCTCTTATACCAATCACAGTAGTCCCTTACGCAAATGAAGAGCTGCATTCACATCAATCATGCCACAGTCCCACATTCAAATAGGAAGCCACGCCTACACAAATCACACCAGTCCCTTATGCAAATGAAGGGCACAACTCCTCATGCAAAATGAGAAACTGCCCGTGGACCAATCCTAGCAGTCCATTTTGGCAATGAAGGACTGTGGTTACATTAGTCATAAGCGTCTGTGGGGTCACCAAGGTAAGAACTTGTCTTAGGGTTTCTATTGCTGTGATAAACACCATGACCAAAAGTAACTTGGGAAGGGAAGGGCTTACATTACAGTCAGTCACCAAAGGAAGTCAGGGCAGGAACTCAAGACAGGAACCTAGAGGCAGGAGCTGAAGCAGAGGCCATGGAGGAACTGTGTTTACTGGCTTGTGCTTCATGGCTTGCTCAGCCTGCTTTCTTCCATCTAGGACCACCTGCCCAGGGGTGGCCATACCCTAGTAAGCTGGGTCTACACATATCAACAATTAATCAAGAAAATGCACTAAAGACTTGCAAATTTTATAACAGTATTTTCTCAATTGAGAATCCCTCTTCTTGAATCTAGCTTGTGTCCAGTTGATATAAAACTAGCCAACACGGTTGATTTCTAGTCATCTTGACATGTAAACACATCACTATTAAACCATAACCTTTCCTTTTTTATTTGTCTCCAAGATGTTATGTTAATATTAATAACATAATATGTTAATATTAATAACATAATAATATGTTAATATTAATCTCATGATGTGAAACATTATGACTTTTAAAACTCCCAGTCATTAAAAATTCAAATGCGGGCTGGAGAGATGGCTCAGAGGTTAAGAGCACTGGCTGCTTTTCCGGAGGTCCTGAGTTCAATTCCCAGCAACCACATGGTGGCTTATATGCATCTACAATGAGATCTGGTGCCCTCTTCTGGCCTATAGGCATATGTGCATACAGAACACTGTAAACATAATACATATATACATCTTTAAAAAAAATTTCAAATGCTTGCTGGATGTGATGGTACGTACTTTAAATTCCAGTACTCTGGAGACTGAGGCAGGTTTGATGCCAGCCTGGTCACAGAGTAAGCTCCAGGACAGCCAAGCCTACATAGTGAGACCCTGCTTCAAAACCAAAACAAGGCAAAAATAAATCGTTTGGGCTCCAGACAGCCTGGTCAGCTCCACCTCTCTGACTCTGGCGTCTACTGCATACATATGCACACACAGCTTGTTTCACAGTCTCGAGCTGGTTCTACTCCATAGCTGCTGCTGTCCTTGGAGGTCACACCATGGCATTGGCATCTCCAAAATGCTGGGGTCTCCACTGAAACTGGGCTGCACCTTCACCAGTAGCCTTTCCTGGGCTCTCTTCAGAAACCCTTCCCCTGCTACATGGTGCAATTCCTCAACTTCTATCTATGGCCCTTTTATTTTTTATTTTTATTTTATTTTTATTATTATTTTTTAAAGATTTATTTATTATGTATACAGTGTTCTGTCTGCAGGTATATCTACAGGCCAGAAGAGGGCACCAGATTTCATTATGGATGGTTGTGAGCCACCATGTGGTTGCTGGGAATTGAACTCATGACCTCTGGAAGAGCAGCCAGTGCTCTTAACCACTGAGCCATCTCTCCAGCCCATATCTATGGCCCTTTTAATCTTTGGACTTCTATTGCAACTGAGGCTGCACCTTCACCAATGACCTCTCCTGCCCTTTCATTATGCTGAGCCTCATCTTCTCTCCATGATCCCTTTATGCCTTCAAAATTACCACCCAGGAGACTCTTACACATTACCAAGTTCAGCTGCTAGCACAAAGTACAGTCTTGGGCCCCTCTGGACCACATCTTCTGTGTGCTAACCCTAACCCTGAGGAAATACTTCCAAAAGATCCTCAATGACACCAGTGTCTTCCTAATCACCACTAACTTCTTAGCTCCAGCTAACCAGCATCAATTATCCCAGAAAAGCAAAGATTTCACTTTAGTGATTCTGGTCTCTCACTAATCACAGTTCCAACTGACCAGACTCACAGATCATTAATTTAAAATTTCACTTATATGACCCCAGTAGAATCTTTATTTCCTTCTGAAACTTCACACACCAGATATCTACTGTCTGCATTGCTCTCAACATGCTTCTCTTCCAAGCTCCCACAGAACAGCCCACTGGTCTCTGAGAACTCAATAGTCTTTACAGTCTAGTGTTCAAATGTCACCATAACCCTCCCCAAAACACAGAGTCAGGTCTGTCACAGCAATAGGCCACTCCTGGTAACATTTTCTATATTCGTTAGGGTTTCCACTGCAGTGAAGAGATGCCACAAGCATGGCATCTCTTATAAAGGAAGGCATTTCATTGAGGCTGGCTTACGTTCAGAGGTTTAGTCCATTGTCATCATGGTGAGCATGGTGGCACACCCGCAGACATGGTGCTGGAGAGGTAGCTGAGAGTTCCATATCCAGATCAGCAGGCACAGGAAGAGTGAGCCATTGGACCTGGCTTGAGCTTATGAAACCTCAAAGCCCACCCCCAGTGACACACTTCCTCTAATAAGGCCACATGTACTCCAACAAGGCCACAGGTTCTAATCCTTTCAAATAATGCCACTCCCCATGAGCCTAAGGGAGCCATTTTCATTCAAACTACCACAAGAAGGAAGAATTTATTTTTCCTACACTTCCAGATCATAGTCCATCATCAAAGGCAGTCAAGGCATGAACTCAAGGCAGGAACTGAGGTAGAGGCCATGGGAGAATGATGCTTACTGGCTTGCAGCCTGCTCTTTTATGCCATCCAGGACTATTTTCCTAGGGGTGGCACTGCCCTCACTGAGTTGGCCCCGTACACATCAATGATTAATGAAGAAGACACAGTAAAGACTTGCCCACAGGCAAATTTTAAAGGGACATTTTCTCAACTGAGAATCCCTCTCTCCAAATGAATCTAGATTGTGTCAAGTTGGCGTAAAATTAGCCAACATGGTGGTCCCTCTTTGGTCTGAGTGGAAAAGGCTGAAGAGTCATGTAGAGTTTTCTGAGGCTTGTGATGGCATAATGCTGGAAATAGTTGTAGCTGGAGCTGTGCCTTCAGGAACTGGCATTGTGCTTTGGCAGCAAGCAGCTGCAAGCACTGAGTAGCTTCCTCCCAGCATCTGTGGAGTGCTCAAAACATCTGGTGCTGGCATGAGAGCAGGCTAGCTGGTCATTTGGCTGATCGTCCTTTGCTCAAGTCAGCAAGGGCACTGAGAAGGGACTAGTTAGACCCCATCCCTTAACTTCTAAAGCTTATTTAAAGGAAAAATAAACATTAGCGTGAGTGCTTACAACAAAGAACTTATTTTAATACTAACAGTGATTTAACAGTATTTAATTCTGCCTTAACAATCTTTAACTCTTGCCCAAGAGCACCCAGGGAGAAATGGGTGCCCTTAGTCTATCCTGAAGGCACTGGTGCTCACCTTCTACCCCACATACAAGTGTGCCTGTGATCGTTTGTGCCACCTATCCTGTTGTACATCTAAAACAAGAGGAGGAAAGGAAGAGGGAGAAGGGAGTAGATGAGGGGAAGGGAGCTCTGGAGGGCACCTTAGTGCTGCAGGTGCTTCTCTGGCTAGAAGAGGCAGTAGCTTCGGCAGCTTTGTGTAGAGGGGGCCTCTCTGAGCCTGCTGATCTCATGTCAGCCCCTTATCCTCTGGGTTTCTTCCTGCCTCACAAATAGAGTCGGTAGTATGGTTGGACAGATGGGGCTATCTCCGAACCACAAGTGTCTCAAAGTTCTGCAGATTTAGCACCTTGTTCTGGGCCACTGTTAATCCTGTTTATGGCCCGTCGGCCAGGAGTTGTCAGTCTAGGCCCTATGACCCGCCTGAGGTCAGGTCAGCTTTCATGCTGACCAGGATCAGTAGGCTCGAGTCCAGAGGGCTCCCTCAGCCTGGCTACATCAGGCTGATCTCTGACCTCTTTATTTGCTAGACATTTGCCCAGATGAAAACACACTATGCTTTAAAATTTTCCCATAAAACAATGTTTCCTGACTTACTTAATGATAAACTGAATTATTGATAGTATGGAAAATTTGTAAAATAGAAGAGAACCACAGAACCACTCCGAAAATTTTTCAGAGTTGTCAAGAGCTCTAGTAATATACTAACTATGATGTTCTGGCCTGTCCTTGAACTTGTAGCCTTCTGTGGTGGTTTGAATAAAAATGGGCCCCATAGGCCTACAGAGAGTAGCACTATTAGAAGGTGTGTTCTTGTTGGAGGAAGTGTGTCACTGGGTTTTGAGGTTTCAGAAGCTCAAGCCAGGCCTAGTATTACTTTCTGTTCCTGCTGCCCTCAGATCTGGGTATAGAGCTCTCAGCCACCATGTCTGCCTGCGTGGTGTTGCCATGCTTCCTGCCATGATGATAATGGACTAAAACTCTGAAACTGTAAGCTAGCCCCGATTAAATGTTTTCCTTTATAAGAGTTGCCATGGTCATGGTGTCTCTTCACAGCAATAGAAACCCTAACTCAGATACTTCCCTTGAGTATATTTGCTGTTCAGGCATCCTCCTGGCTAAGTCATATTTGTCTCACACTATGACAGGTGATAGAATAGACAGAGTCACCCTGATGTTCCAGCCCCCAGGAAGGAAGCTGACCAAACTGTAAAAGGCAAGAGCAGCTACCAGCACAGCTTCCCACTGCGATGATGCAAGCCTTCAGAGAGAGCCAGCCAGGTATCCAGCCAAGCTGTTCCCTGCAGGCATCAAGGCAAATACTTGAATGGAGTGTGGTTGTGCAGAGTTGGTAGTGCACCTCACCCTGAGGTGACTGCTCAAGCAGAAGAGTTAGCACTAAAAGCCCCCAGGCAGAAGGAGCTATTAAGTAACTGCAGGAAGCAGAGAGCTGTGAGTGAGGCCATGGTGGTTGAGAGGGGATCCTTGCGAGGGTGAGAGGCTCAATACAGGATGAGCAGAGGGCTGTAGGATGTCTGAGTCTCACCAGGCCAAGGGCTGCCTGACTGCAAACTGTATATCTGTGTTCTGACCATCAGCAGGTCTTGTGCTCTGGAGTGAGTTTGTCACCAGGGGAAACTGTCTTCTTAGGGAACTATGTTAATGAGCCTTTTGGAAAATCTGGGCACAGTCTAAACAGGAAGGTCCAAGAGGCCTCAGTAAAGGGGCATCTGACAGGGCCAGCTTGATTGGGGAGGGGAGGAACTGTGACCAGCTGTAACTGGTTTCACCTTCGTGGCTCTGTGACCAGAGAGTGACATTTCATTTATTTCTGTTGCTTCTTCTTGCTCTTTCTCCATTCCCCTGGGACATTTGTCCTTTTATTGGTTTCAGAGTCTTACATCTGTTGCAAATACCCCCTCCTCTTTGTCACTTGGCTGTTAATTTACTGAAGGAATTTTTGAATGTTTCTCTGTGTGAAAATCACAACACTTAAATTTATCCATATTTTTCTGTGATGATTCTTCCTTAGGCTTATGCTTAGAAGTTTATATCAGGCTGGATGGGTTAATCCCAGCACTTGGGAGCCTGAGGCAAGAAGATTATGAGTTCAGGCACAACCTAGGCTGTGTAATAAGACTGTGACTCAGAAAGCAAGGGTTGGGCATGGAGCTCAGCAGGAGAGTGCTTGCAGTGTTTATGTATGTGAGAGTTTTCCCTTGTAGCATCACTTTTTCTTTTATTCTTTATTCCACTGGAATTGATTTATATGAAAACTTGAGAAAGATGTAACTTTATTTTTCTCTAACTAATGAACTATCCCATAATTATCTAAATAACTATCCCAGAGATAGCCCCTGCACATTCCCTGTGCAGCAGAGTTCTGGTGGAAGGCTCTTTGCATTACAGATAATAAAGGCCTACTCTACATACAGTATGAGCTGGGAGGACAGAGCTTATCCCCTGCCTGGGGAAGAAGGAGTGGCACTGGGACATAGCTTGAGGGACCCAGGAGAGCTCTGGAAGTATATGACTTTCTCAGTGTGAACTGGTCAGAGGGGACTCAATATGGACTGTAGTCTGTACTGGAAGGCCAGCACTTCCAAAGTGGCCTGGTGGGGACACAGATGTCAAGAAAGAAAAGGCCTGCCCTCCTTTCTAATTTCCCTTGTCACTCAGTTCTTCCAGTACCAAACCTAATCTGCATGCAGCCAACACAAGGGCCTATGGGCCACCAAAGGGTGGGTCTGGGACTCACCCAGCACATTTCTAAGCTATAATTTAAATTGATCTAAAATTTAGAAATTGTAAAATCTTTAAAACTCTGAAGTAAAAAAATAAATTAAGCCAGAATTCTTTACCTCACTGAGCTAAGCAAGCAACATGAAATATAGACCCAGAAGCACCAAGCAGTAGAGACAGAGCCAAGGAGAAACAAGTTTGATGTTAGGGAAGGAACCAGAGGATCAATGAGTGGCAGGCAAAGATACACACAAAGGCTGCCCTCAAAACAAGGCACGGTGGACATGGTAGGCCACTCCTTCCAGAAGTAGTCAGAGAAGGTGCACATAATGCCTCCCAAGGTTCCTGAGAGCTATATAGGCAGCAAAGATTGTGGACGGGAAGATCACTTCCAGACAAACTGCCTGTCACAGTATGTTACCACATCATCACCATCACCACCACCCAGCCACCTACTTACCCACAACTCATCCTCTTGTACTGGCTGAGCACCAGTTTGGCCTAGCAAGGATCTTCTTCTAGAAAGAGAAACCACTAAACTCCCTGTGCTTCCTCTAGCTGAACAGCTAGCCTGGAGGCCCAAGGTTCCAGACCAGCCCTGGCTTTCTTACAAACATTTGCAAGTTTCACTGCTGGGCAGGTTGGGAGCTGGTAAGAGATCCCAGGGAAGAATGAAGCTTCTTGGGTGCCCCAAATCCCTATCTCTGCCTCATAGATAACAAAATAAGAGAGGGAAGCTGGAGAGTGCTGTGGGAATTTCTACAAGGCAGAAATGGACCTTACACAGCCCCATACTCCCTCTCAGGAGGCCATGTTGTGAGCTGATAGACAAGCTGCAGACATTGTCATCTGCCCCCACCACAATCTGCCCTTGACTGCTCTAACATGATGTGCCCAAACCCCACCTTCCCATGAGAACAAGGGGCCCTCACTAGTGAAAGATAATGCCACCTGGCTCTCACTATTTCTCCATACACAATGTAAAACACAATAAATGGTTACTGATCATGGAAGAGGCAATTATGAATGAATGATTATGACTAACTGTTAAGAGAAAAGAGACAATAGAAGTAGTGCCAACACAAATCTAGATATCAGACTTTAACATAACCAACAGAAATATTTCCTTGAAATTGGGGGAAAGATGTTCAAGTTAAGTGAAAAGATGGGAAATTTTAGTGGAGAACTGGAATCTTCAAAATTATAAAACTTGATTTTTTAAATTTTATTTTGTGAATTTCACATCATGCACCCTGTTCCCTCTTATCTCCCACCTCCCCTCAGACCTACCCTCCACCCTTGCAACCACCCTCCACATTAAAAAAAAAATCTCATTGTGGAAACTGTAGTGTGTCTCAGTGTGTCCCACAATATTCCCTTTTGTCCATACATTTTTGCTTGTAAATGTTCACTATAATGATTCCTTGATCTGGTACAAGACCTCTGGCTTCTGCTACTTTGTCAACACTGGAACCTCACTGGGACTCCTCTCAGATATGCTGTTATTGTCCTGTGTCATGGAGATCCTGTAGTTTTGGGTCTGTGGAACTGGCCTCTTCATTCATTCCAACCAGGAAAGCTGTCCCTGCCCCTCACATGCTGTAGCACTTGGTAGAGCAGGCCCTGCACTTTTCTTGGGCAGCACACTATAGCTGGCCCTGGATGAGGGGGTTGTGGGTGAGCCAACTCTGAGGGAGTGAATGTGGGAGAGCCAGCCCTGCCTTTTGTCTGCTTTGTGGTGATGTCGGTGAGGGAGAGATCTCATGTCCCTTTTGCCCTCACCCTGATAGGGTTACAAGAGCAGGAGAGCTATCCCTCCCCTTCACCAGGGTCTGTACTTTGCTAACAGGATATCTGAGAGGAGTTCCAGTGAGGTTCCAGTTCATCAATGGTGTATATGTTGGAGTGAGCCAACTCAAAGCTCTGGTTCTGGGTCTGCAACCCCCACTTGCAGGGCCTGCTCTCCCAAGTGCTGCAACAGGTAAGGGGTTGGACTAGCTCTCCTGCTTTCATGACCCCATCAGGGCCAACTCTCTCACCTGCTACCTGTGATGAGGGTAAGAAAGTAAAGGGGATCTCTCCTTCACCAACACCACAAAGAACACAGAAAGCAGGGCTGGCTCTCCCACACTCCCTCCCTCAGGGCTGACTCATTTACAACCCCCACATCCAGGGCCAGCTGTAGTATGCTGCCCAGGCAAGATGCAGGGCCTATTCTCCTGAGTGCTGCAGCATGTGAGGGGCAGGAACAGCTCTCCTGGTCTTGTGACTCCATCAGGACCAGATCTCCTGTCTTTCACTGGTTGTGAGGACAAAAGGGAAGGGAGGGGATCTCTTCCTTGCCAAGACTACTACAAAGCAGACAAAAGGCAGGGCTGGCTCACCCACAACCCCCACATTCAGGGCCAAGCAGGGCTCCCCTAGTCTCTGGCTTGTTTCCTGTCCTAGGAGCTCATCTGGTGCTGGACTGGTGGTTGGCACAGACTAGCTCCCCTTTTGGGCCCCATGGCACTGAAGTGGTGTTGGTATCCAACTTTTTTTTTTCCTCCTGGAATGTTAGGCTACTGTTCATTCAGATGTTCATAGGTCAGAACTCTGAATGTAGTAAACGTGGCCACTCTCCTCTCTGCCACTTACTGATGCACATGTGACACGGCAGCCACATCTGCAATGCCTTTAGGGGCAGGGATAGCTTAAATTATTAACAAGTCAAATGGGATGACTTAGAGGTTAAAGGCGCTTGGCAGGCAAGCATGATGACTTGAGTTCTTCCTCTAGAACTGACATAAAGGTGAAAGGACGCCGGGCGGTGGTGGCGCACGCCTTTAATCCCAGCACTTGGGAGGTAGAGGCAGGCGGATCTTTGTGAGTTCGAGGCCAGCCTGGTCTACAAAGCGAGTCCAGGACAGCCAGAGATATTCAGAGAAACCCTGTCTCGAAAAACCAAAAATAAATAAATAAATAAATAAAATAAAGGTGAAAGGAGGAAACCATCTCCAAAAAGTTGTTCTCTGACCTGAACAAACCTGTCATGGCACACATATGTGCACAGGAATACACACGATAATAAAATAAAAATTAAACATGTGGGGTATGGTGGCTCATACCTTTAATTCTAGCACTTTGGAAGCAGAAGCTGTGAGTTCAAGGCTAGCCTGTTCTACACGGAGCATTCCTTGACAGCCAAGTAGAGATAGACCCTGTCTCAAAAATCAAAACAATAACAACAGAATTTACAAATGGTAAAACAAAAGAAAGCTTCCTTTTTTTTTTTTGTTTTTTTTTGTTTTTTCAAGGCAGGGTTTCTCTATGTATCCTTGGCTGTCCTGGACTCACTTTGTAGACCAGGCTGTCCTTCAACTCACAGAGATCCACCTGCCTCTGCCTCCTAAGTGCTGGGATTAAAGGTGTGTGCCACCACACCCAGCAAAGTTTCCTTTTGTTGACTTATTGTTTGTTTGGGTTTTTTTTGTTTGTTTGCTTTTTTGTTTTTGGAGACAGGATCTCACTATGTATCCTTGGCTGTCCTAGAACTCCCTATGTAAACCAGGCTGTCTTTGAACTCATAGAGACCTCCCTGCCTCTATCTACCTCTGGAGTGCTGGGACTAGAGGATGAGCCACCATGGCCTGCTGTTAATTAATATTATTAATATTATTAATAAGTTATTAAATAACTTTGACTTTACTTATTGATAATCAAATAACCATAAATCTCATTTAGCCTATTAGTCTAATTAAGTTAGATTTTATAATATTAGTTCATCATTGTCTTTTAGGAGTAAGTCCATCCATCTGACATATTGTTAATTTAAGATGGTGATTGAATTGAATATACTAAGAATTTGAATTCTTATATCTGTATTAATAATTGAGATTGTATTGTCATTTGGAATTAAATTTTTGTCAGTGTTTAGTATTGAGGTTATACTGGACTCAAGCAATTCTTTGGAAACCTTTGCATCAATTGCCTTTAACACTTAGAACTGTTTGTTCTGGGCTGGAGAGATGGCTCAGTGGTTAAGAGCACTAGCTGTTCTTCCAAAGGACCAGGGTTCAAATCCCAGCAATACATAGCAGTTCACAGCTGTCTGTGTAATGGCCAGGTGTGGTGGCACACACCTTTAATCCCAGCACTTGGGAGGCAGAGGCAGGTGGATCTCTGTGAATTCAAGGCCAAACTGGTCTACAAAGTAAGTCCATGACAGTCAAGGGTACACAGAGAAACCCTGTGTTCAAAAGCTAAAAAAAAAAAAAACAAAAAAAACCCTGTTCCTTCAAAGTTTTAAGTGTCCAACCCATAGAACTAAATTGGTTTGGTGCAGGGTGTGGAAATAATTACTTGGCATGGCATATTAGTCATTCCACAGTTATTGTCTACTACCATTTCAGGTTTCTCCTTGAGATAGTCTTAGAAAAGTGCTCTTTTCTTAGAAAATTGGCTCCCTGACTTCTGAGGCTGGTTCTTATTGGTATAGTTCAGGAGGGACTCAAACACTCAGTTCCTTGGATTAGCCTCCTGAATCCGAGGATCACAGGCGTGCATGGCCACTCATGACTTGCTCCTCCCTTAGAGGTGTGACTATGAGGTAATGTTTTACATGGTTCTACTTGTTTTCAAGAGCTGCTCTTTTATTTTAAATTATTTTTGGTAACCAATTTTTTAAGCCACTTCCATGCTTTATTTCAAGAACCACCATAAATATTCTAAATTTCAAGATGTACCTGTCCTTTCTCTGATGTCATTCCTCAGCTGTCAGCAATAGAGAATAGGAATAAACTTCTCTATCCCACATCAATACAGATGTCCCTTCCTCTAGTTTACTTGAGTCTCTGCAATCTGTCCTGTCAAACTCTTCATTCTTACATGACATGTAGACAGCTCTGCTAGGCTAGGTGCCTGTTCCTTGATCTTTTATATCCTTTGCTTTTACACTTAACCTGACTGTGGCTCAGGCCCTGGCCATCCTAACATTTGTCAGCCTTCCTCATGTAGATGTGTCTGGCCTTTGTCCCTCCTAAAAACTGAGAAGGGGAGATCTCCCTTCCAGGAGCAGTTGAGAGCCAGGCTCTGAGAGGAGCCCCCATGCTTGCTGACATGTGGTATCAACCACACTTCACGCACCTGAGTTCAAAGTATCCCATTTCCCCTGCTATTCCTACCTCCCAGTTCATGCACCTGAATTCAAAGTATCCCCTTTCCCCTGCTATTCCTACCTCCAGTTAGACCGTGTCCTGGGAATCTGGGTCCCAGAATGGGCACAGACTAGGTGGAGCACCTGAGTCTCCTCCTCAGAGTTCAAACTGGGATACAATTTCCCCCACCCTGGCTGCCTATGGTCCTTAGGGCCCAACCCTTCAAGGATGCTCTTTAGATTTCCATGAGCTCCTGCTGGTGATCAATAAGCTATTTCCACTGTAGACAGAGGAGCTGCGTGTCTGACAGCCTGTGGCATTTTGCTGGATAAGAATTAATCAGTAGCAACCTTTGCAGCTGTCAGCTGGCCGGCTCATGATATGTTCCCAAATCTAGGGCTTAACCCAACACTAGTCAGAGTGGCTGCCTAGGTTCTTAGCTTGAAAGGCCTTGGACTGAGGCTGCCACTGCTCCCTCTTTTCACCCAAAGATGAGCTCTGTCCCACCCTACCAGCACAGAACAGAGAGATGGTCTCAGTAGCGGCATCAGGACTCATAGGGCAAGTGGGGTTTCCAGCAGCCTGGTGAGGAGTTGGCAATGCTCAAAGACCCCCACTACCATAAGTTCACTCCCTTGGGATATGGGTACCTCTATTCCTATTCAGTTGCACCCGTCTATGAGGTGCCGAGGGATGAAGATGTGGGTATATTAGGAGACAGTGCAGCGTCCTTCTTGATGATCCTCAGCCTGATGGCCAACCCTCACCAGTGTTCCTGTTCTTGTCATTTTTCTCCACTTAACCCCTTGAGTTGCACCCAGAATCTCCTCATGCCTCACCTCTCTAGTGGGTGGTCCACCTCCAGTCACCCCTAAAATCCTCCTCCCGAGGACAAAGCCCCAAGGTTTTTGGAGAATCAGCTCTGGTATCAGGCTGCCCTAGTTTCCCTTTGTGTTCTCTTATCTCTGACCTCCAACCCACCTGGAACCCATTCTTTTTCAACCTGGAGTATCAGCCCTCCCTCGTGTCTTTGGAATGAAGGAGGGTTCAATGGGTCTGGCTCCACATGATTTACCTGCTCCCCCTAGTGGCACTGTATCTGTAGATTCATGAAGCTTCAGGGACCTACCTGTAAGGTGCTCGCTCACCTGGGCCCCTACATCTTGGGGCCATCCTGCTCCTGTGGCTGACCTGTGTCCACCGAGATGGCTGGGAGTGCTCATGAGTCCTCTTCTATCCAGTTCTCAGAAGCTTCTCCTCATTCTTGCCTGTTCTGCTTCAATGGGACTAGCTGCCCACTGAAGTTTGTCTATTTCTGTGAGTGCGTGTGTACAAGAGCAAGAAGATAGATAGATAGATAGATAGATAGATAGATAGATAGATAGATAGAT
>CAJQZJ010036755.1:583760-599760 GCA_907164525.1 Lophiomys imhausi
GATAGATAGATAGATAGATAGATAGATAGATAGATAGATAGATAGATGGATGCAGAGAGACAGGAGCTGGAGGAAAGGAGGGAGGGAATGTGGGTGCACAAGTATGTGAAAGCTAGAAGACGAGTGACGACTTTGTTGTTACAAGCACCATCCACCTTTTATCTGATACAGAGTCTCTCATTGGACTGTAGCTAATCAGCTAGGCTAGGGTGACTGGCCAACAAGCCCCAGTGTTCTACCTGTCTCTGCTTCCCCAGCACTGGGATTACAAGTGCATGACGCCAACACTGCCTCTTTCTTTTCATTTCTCTTGTCTTTTCTTTTTTTCTCTCTCTCTCTTTCTTCCTTCCTTTGTTTTTTTTTTTCAAGACAGGGTTTCTCAGCATAGCAGTCCTGGCCATTCTGGACTTGATCTGTAGACCAGGCTGGCCTTGAACTCACAGAGATCTGCCTGCCTCTGCCTCCCAATTGCTGGGATTAAAGACATGAGGCATAACACATGGCAACATGGCATACTGCCTTTTTCTTACACGGTGTATTAGCTACTTTCCTTTTTTTTGTTTTTTTCTTTTTTTTGTTTTTTTTGGTTTTTCAAGACAAGGTTTCTCTGTGTAGCTCTGGCTGTCCTGGACTCACTTTGTAAACCAGGCTGGCCTCGAACTCACAAAGATCCGCCTGCTTCTGCCTCCCAAGTGCTGGGATTAAAGGCGTGCGCCACCACCGCCCGGCTTTTTTTTGGTTTTTTGAGACAGGGTTTCTCTATATATCTCTGGCTGTCCTGGACTCGCTTTGTAGACCAGGCTGGCCTTGAACTCACAGAGATCCACCTGCCTCTGCCTCCCAAGTGCTGGGATTAAAGGCGTGGGCCACCACCGCCCGGTTAGCTACTTTCCTATACCTGTGATAAAACACCAGGATCAAGGCAAATGTGTAGAAGAATTTATTTTGGCTTACAGTTCCAGAATGCTTAAGAATCCATAATGCCAACAGGCAGACATGGCAGCTGGAGCAGGACGATGCAATTTCACATCTTGACCCATAAGCACAAAGCAAAGATAGAGAGCACTGGAAACCAGGAAGGCTTTTTACTCTCAAAGCCCATCCCCCAATGATACACTTCCTCTAGCAATGCTATTCCTCCTAAACCTCCCCAAACAGCACCACAAACTGGAGACCAGGCATTCAAGTGCCAGAGACTATGGGGGACATCTCATTCAAAGAAGAAGAAAGCTCCTTCTTTCCCCATCACTGTGCCTCTTGATACAATGGTCCCATAAGATAGCAGGAAATTGATGGTTTTGCAGTTACAGGCAAATGTCCTCCTGCCCTGTCCTGATTGAGAGTCCCCTGAGGCACCAGGAGAAAGACCATGAACTTAGACATTAGGATCACCCACTTTACCGAGGCCTCCAGTCAGAGCCTTCAAAAGATGTCTGGGATTTCTGTGGGCTGGAGGACAGGCCCATCCAGCTTCCCACGCCCAGAACACTGTGGAGTGTATAGGCAGGAATTGGGCTGTGGAGGCTGCCAAGGGACCAAGGCCACATTGAGGGCATACCCTTCACTAACTGAAAGGCATCCTGAGAGGAGGTCATGGAAGACCAGCCTGATCATGGCTGCCAAACCGCTGGTGCCTACATCTTTGGAGCACAACATGGCTATTTTTAGGCTTAATTTATGCAGTTCCTGGTGTGCTTCCCTCTGCCAAAGTGGCAACTGGGGCTGGTGTTTTTGAGACAGGGTTTCTCTGTGTGTAGTCCTGGCTGTCCTGGAATTCACTTTGTAGGCTGGGTCAGTCTTGAACTTATGTCCTTGAGGGCTATATATTGCCCAGCCTGTTCCTGCAGGTCTCTTCTCTGCTTCCTGTTTGCCAAGGGATGGAGAATCACCACCCATCCCTGCTGTGATGACCTGCCCAAGCTCACAGCAGAAAATAACAATGGGCTGAACCTTCCCTATCTGTGAGCCAACATAATTACATTGCTTATGTCAGATATTTTGGTCACAGAACTGATAAGAGCTAACACACCCATTAAATCCCTGCAGAACTGTAGAGGACCCAGCACCAAACAGGCCTATGTCAGGGCAGGCCCAACTTCATGAAGAGATCTGAGGGTAGCAGTTGAACCTGAGACATGCAGAAGCTAACTAGGTAGGTAGTGCCCTCTCAAATGGACACACCAAACTATCTGCTCCTGTGAACCCCACTGGCTTGGAGACCTACATGCTTGATCTTGAGGATTCAGACAGGATAATCCTGAGTGGGTTACTTTGTGCTATATGAGCCAGTCTCCCTTTTCCTCTTCCTCTCATGAAATCTCCAGCAAGACTCATTGAACCTCAGGCCAACATCCTATGAAGCTGTGTATCAACATCCCCATCCTGCACGACAGACACAGCCCAGGAGCATTAGGATAACATTTACGAAATCAACAATGGAAGCCAGAAGGCTTAGATCAATATGTCATGAGTCCTACTGAAGGTTCTAGGGAAGATTTCCTGGGACTCTGAAAGAACACAAATGGCCAAGCCAGGGCTGGGGGTAGGGGCAGCATCTGGTAAATTCATGGGACTCTGGTTAGGATACCAGCCCAAGGGTAGGCTGAGAGAGCTGTGAAGCCCTATCTGCATGGATCATAGGAGAGCTTTTGGTATGGCTACTAATGAAGATGAGGACTCTTCCCCACCCCTACACCCACGCAAAGAAAATCACAAACTTGAATGGCCCGGCCTCTTTGAGAAAGAAGATAAGGTCCCTTGGGGAAAATGTGCTGAGTAGAAACCTGCTGGTGTGTGACATGAAATTGCAACTGGCCTCCTAATGGCACCCTCCTTTGCCTCCTTGCCCCACAAACTGGTGGTCCCTTACATCCAGATGAAAAACGGCCTCTGAGCCTTCAGCCATCTGACCTCTTTCTAGGCCTGCATGGACGGGGCTGCCATTTGCCGTGAGATACAGAACTGAGGTGACAGATGGACACATGGGGCTCTCCCCCCCCAAGCAATGTCCAACACATGGTGGCAGGTATGGGGTGGCCTGACTAGGGCCACCAGCTTGAGAACACTGATCCCTAACCAGAGGGTAAGGAAGTGAGTCTGGTGCTAACAGGACACACACACACACACACACACACACACACACACACACACACACACAAACGTGCACGCCATGGTTGCTCCTGGTCAGTTCCTGAGCAAGTCCCTTAACTACCTGCCTACTCATCTCCAGACCTGTATCCAGATGGTACACTGTCCCCAGCTGTCAGTGTCCAGGGAAGGAGGGTCTGTTTGAAGAATTAAGCCACTTCCAGGAGTCTTGGTTCTCATAACATTCTCTGCATTTACAGACACACAGCTCATGTAATCGAAGAAGCCCTTTGTTCTAATCTATGTCACAAATGACATTCTGCTGGCACTGCTCTGTAACTCCTTTCACAGAAAAATGCTTGATGTTTGCCACATCTGTTCTTGTAGTTCTACCGTATGCATTTAGAATTCCATGAACAAGAACAAAATGGCTATGAGTCCCTGGAGCCGTCTTGTTTCTATATGCATTATATCACTCACATTAGTGTTGTGGACACATTTGATCCTGCTTCTCTAGTACTCAGTCCTTGTAGTTAGCTTGTATGACACTCTGACCTAAGAAAATCAAACTCTAGAGCCACCAGACAAAAGCTCCTCTGAGTCCCAGGTAAAGAAGGAATCCAGGAAGAGGTAGAGGAAAACGTGTGATGTGAAGGTGGAGGAGGGAGGACTGCTCATCCCTATAGGCCAGCTAACAAGCATAGAGGACTGGCAGCAGTGGAAAGACAAATGACTTATAGGAAACACCATCACAATGGTGGTGGCAGAACCGTCCATGGGCTGTAAAGCCACTCCAGGGAGCATGCAGCCCAGACTTAAAGCTCATCTCCAGGGAACACACACTTTACAACAAGGATGGGTGCATGGCCATGCAGAAATCCAGTGGTTGGCTACCTTGAGAAAATGGGAGTTGCCAACATGGCCCCAGTAGACCACTGTGATGTGTTGCCCTTTGTCTATAATCCCAGAATTCAGTCCTGGCATGAAGCTACCTAAGAATAAGTCTATCATCTTGTCACAATAGCCAGGTCATACCCCAGTGAGCAGAATGACTGACATCAGTCAGGGCAATGTGATCCCCAGAACTGCTACATGTGATGGTCCCCAATGTCAAGAAGGATGGCTGCTGCTCCCTCAGGTGGGGTCCCAGACTGACTTTATTGGAGGTCCCATAGCTGACCCACATATGCAAGGAGAGTGGTGCTGTCCCAAAGTCACACTTGAGAGGTAGATAATAATACATCAAAACAGATCTATGTGCTCCTCCATTAGTCCAAATAGAGACATGCCTCTCACAATAGGAGAGACAAAGTGGCAGATGCAGATTGGAAAGCAGAGAGAATCCAGGGCTGAATGCAACCTACAAACTACTGTGGTGGTTTGAATAAAAATGGCCCCCATAGAACACTCCTCCATTGCTGGTGAGAGTGAAAACTTGTACAACCACTATGGAAATCAGTCTGGGGATATCCCTACCTCAAGACCCAGCCATACCACTTCTGGGTATCCACCCAAATGATTCGTCATCAAACCACAAGGACATATCCTCATAGCAGTCTTATTTGTAATAGCTAGAAAATGGAAACAACCCAGATGTCCCTCAATTGACGAATGGCAAAAAAAAATTGTGGTACATTTACACAATGCAATACTACTCAGCCATCAGAAACAAGGAAATCATGCAATTCACAGCCAATGGATGGAACTAGAAAAGCTCATCCTGAGTGAGCTAACCCAGACTCAGAAAGTTGCACAAGGCTTCTACTCACTTATAATTGGATTTTAGCCATATAGTACAGGATAACTATCCTACAACTAACATACCAAAAGGATCAGGAACATAGGCTTTGTTACCTATGGGTAACAAAACAAATGGGACAGTTTGCCCTAGAGGTGCTACACTTTAGGTCCCCAGTGCAAGAGGAAGCTCTTAGCTCTGATATGACTGTTGAACTGAGAGGAACAGATATGTAGGGACACTCAACATTGGAGGAGTGGCATGGGATGGATAGGAGAGGGAGGAGAGTGTGGGAGGGTGGAACCAGGAGGGGTGGAAAGAAGGCACTGTGATGGAGATGTAACTTGAAGTAATAAACATAAAAAATGGCCCCCATAGGCTTATTGGGAGTGACACTATTAGAAGATGTGGCCTTGTTGGAGTAGGTGTGGCCTTGTTGAAGGAAGTGTGTTACTGTGGGGTGGGCTTTGAGGTTTCAGAAGCTCAAGCCAGGCCTACTGGCTCACTGTCTTTTCCTTTTGCCTGTGGATCCTGATATAGAAGCTACCTCTCCAGCACCATGTCTGCCTGCATGCCACCATATTTCCCACCATGATGATAATGTTCTAAACGTCTGAACTATAAGCCAGCGCCAATTAAATGTTTTTCTTTACAAGAGTTGCTGTAGTCATGGTGTCTCTTCACCACAATAAAACCCTAACTAAGACAACTACTATGGAGAATGGTACTTGGTGACTGAACATTTTAACATGGAACACTGAGTTTGAGGGAGTCCCAGTGGTAAACTGTCAGGGGTATGTGGTGCTTTGTGGCTATTTCCTCTGACTGGACATGATCACTACCATTGTCCTCGTTACTTTTCTATTACTATGATAAGACACCATGACCAAAGCAATGTATGGAAGAGTTGATGGGGCTCCAGAGAGTTAGAGTCCCTGACCATCACTGTGGAGAGCATGAAGGCAGGCAGACAAGAGCTTACTTCTTGACCCACAAGCAGGAGGCAGAGAGAGGAGACACTGGGAATGGCCTGAGTCTTTTGAAACTCCAAAGCCTGCCCCACTGATAAAGCTCTTTCAACAAGACCACACCTCCTAATCCTTCCCAAACTGTTTCACCAATTGAGGACCAGGTATCTAAATATATGAGTTTTGGGTAGCATTCTCATTCAAACCAACCACAACTGTCTTAAATCAGAAAAACTGTGGTCACTCACACTGGGCCCTAGTATGACTGAATCCTTTAACATTCCCCATGGACAGAGGATCTGCTGGATTTGAGTGACTTATATTGGCATGCCAGTCAGGTTGAGGGGGGGGTGAGAAAAGGGGGAAGCTGGCAAAGGGGCCTCTCCAGCAAGATTTGTATTGAGCCAGAGTTTCCAGGGAAAGAGTTGACAGGGGCCCAGATGCTGTGCTTGTGGGTCCTGGAAGACTTTAGAGCACTGATTCTCCACCTTCCTAATGTTGCCATCCTGTAATACAGCTCCTCATGTTGTAGTGACCATCAATCATAAAATCACTTTCATTGCTACTTCATAACTGTAATTTTGCTACTGTTATGAATTGTAATTCAAGTGTCTGATATGTAACCCTGTGAAAGGAGAGGTTGCAACCTACAGTTTCAGAATCACTGCCTTAAAGCCTGATGCCAGGTTACTGAAGAGGTAGAAGGAATGTTGGTGATTTTTTTTCAAGACAGGATTTCTCTGTGTAACAGCTCTGGCTGTCCTGGACTTACTTTGTAGACTAGGCTGGCCCCGAACTCACAGAGATCCACCTACCTCTACCTCCCAAGTGCTGGGATTAAAGCCACCATGCCCAGCTATGTTAGTGATTCTTAATGTGCTTTCTACTGAGAAGGAAAATCTCCTGGGATAAGAACTACCTTGGTCACTCCTTTAACCAGGTGTCCAAGATTGCCTATAGGTGAGGCTCATACAGAATAATAGGAGGTCTCACATTGAGTTGTGGATTTATTTTTGTCCTCTACTATATGAGTTAGTTTTCTCTTGCTGTGATAAAATACCATCATGAAAAGCAATTATAAAAGAAAGGGATTATTTTGGCTTACAGTTCCAGAGGAAGAATCCATAATGATAAGAAAGGTATCAGATGCTAGCATGAGTAGAGATCATGTTTCAACAGCATACAGAAAGCAGAGACAGAGAGAGAGAGAACAGGAAGTAGGCTGAGGTTATAAACCCTTAAAGCCTACCCTGTGACATATTTCCTTCAGTGAGGCTAAACTTTCAAACCTCTCCAAACAGCACCACCAACTGAGAACCAAGTGTTCAAAGATATAAACCTATAGGGTAATTTTTCCTTCAGATCTTCATACCTACCAATAACATACTTGGGCTTCTGTGGATCTTAAACCTAAGTATACCTTAATTCATGGCAACCCCAGAAACTCTGGGGGCAATAGAGAGCAGTAGACAGGCAGATAGAAGAATGCAGGTAAGAAAGACAAAGCTTGTCACAGATGGATGGGCGGTTACCCCCAACATACCTCCTGAGAGTGTACATTTCTCCCCTGCCAGAAATTACACCAAAATTACAGTGAGGGTGGATATTTGCTGAGATTCACCCTGTAAACCGTGATTAGAGTTTCACCAGAGGGTGCAAACTGTGAAGAAATCATGGGAGCTTATAGAGATGCCCTGTCCCTGTAGGGTAGCAAATACCAAACAATTTAGTTGGCCTGGAAGATACGACAAAATTACAGAAACCTCTACAAAATAGAAAAGACAGCTGGGCGTGGTGGTGCAGGTCTTTAATCCTAGCACCTGGGAGGCAGAAGCAGGTGGATCTCTGTGAGTTTGAGTCCAACCTGGTCTACAAAGAGAGTCCAGGACAGCCAAAAAAAAAAAAAAAGAAGAAGAAAAGGAAAGAAAAGAAAAACATCAATTATTTGCTCAGGCTAAAGAACCTACAAATATGTCTTGGAGAATGATTTGATTCCTGAGCACCATTCTTGAGTCCTTCCATCCAGGACATAGTGTCCAGTATCATCCTTTTGAGGAAACAACTGCAATGCAGTGGGATCTTTTCTTGCTGTGTTGTGACTTACCAATGCTTTCTCTAACATTCCCTTAGCTGCTGAGTCCAAGGACCAATTTCCATTCACCTGACATAGGCAACAGTTCACCTTAGAGTCTTGCCCCAAGGTTCCCCTCACAGTACCAGTAATTGTCATAGGATGGTGGCTTGGGACCTTGCTTTGTCATCCTACACATCTTCTATTAAAAACCTTCATTACACAAATTATGTAATGCTAATTTCTGAGTCTCTAACAGATTCATAAAACCCTGGAAGAAGGGCAACCACATCTGAAAGAATGAGGATGGAAGTCAGTTCAGACAAAGGGGAAGGGTTGAGTCAAGCTGTGGAATTTGGGGGAGTTTTATGGTTGGGTACAACATGTGTGCTACCAGAGAAGGGTAGTAAATAGCCTGTACATGTATATAAAACAGCTGCAGGTGTCTTGGGGGAAGTCAAAACATTGTTGCATTTCACAGCCCACCTTGCTCAAGTTGTCTGGCATCTGTATAATTTGATCAAAAGGAGCTCCATGTAGGACTGGGACAGAAAATCCGAAGAGGCTTTTGAGCAAACTAAGATTCTCTATAGAACAGTCCAGCAAGCTATATGCCTCAATCCTTCCAGAGTCCACCAGAGATCAGTTCCTGGTAGTTTTCATGTGACAGCCAATAGCTCAATGAGTCCTCTCAGATGAATGGTGGATGAATACTATAATGGAGCAAGTGTATAAATACACTTGTTTTGTGTGGGATTGGCAAATAGATTGCATAGGGATATCTACGCCCATCAGTGAGGGATTCAAACATGCCCTCATCTGTATGGACACTGCCTTATGAAAGTATTTACATATAAGTGCACAGCAGGTAAGGCTATCATCAAGGCTCTCACTCAACTCAGTGTTGTGTGGTCACACCAGGGAATCAAGTCACAGGCCCACCTCTCATTTCACAAACACAGATTTGCAGAACTGGGCAGATCAAATCAAATGTCATTTCCACCTACCTTGCAACCTTAAAAGGACTGCATTAGTTGGAAGGATGAATTGTGAAAACACTAATTCAAGAATTTGAATGAAAGAGTCCTATGTACCTGGATGAAAAAAGACCTTCTCAGAAGTTATGTTTACTAGATAAAATTCCCAGTGCTGGAGATGGGCTTCCTTTTTATGAGTTCTTGGAAAAGGGACTCCTCAGACTCACACAAGTACAGGCTGTCATAACTGCCGATGGTTGCATGTCAGAACTGAATGTAAGTCCCTACTGCCCAAAGGATCACACATTTTGGTTGTAGGATTTGTAGAAATCAGGCTAACTAAGCTGGCATCTCTGTCTCCACTAGCTTGTGTTGATATTGCCAGAGGGTGCTATGTGCTGTGCTACCGGGAAAGAGTTGTCACAAGTTATTTTTCTTACTTACAGATTCTGCCCATTATGCTATCAGCACGCCAGTCAGGATATGCCTACTGGTGTAATAGTGGCATGCCTAATGAGAGTGCAACCAGCTATTTTCCCATTGGATTGAAATGCCCACTGCACAGAAGAGAACCAATGCTTGGTACTGTAATCGAAGGAAGTAGACTGTGAAGACCATAGGCTCTAATATGGGAACTACTATTTTTATTTTATTAAATGGATGTGAGGTACCTATAAAATCATCTTACAAAGTTTCTTTTCTTTTTAAAATTTATTTATTTATTTATTTTTGGTTTTTCAAGACAGGGTTTCTCTGTGTAATAGAGCCCTGGCTGCCGGGCGGTGGTGGTGCACGCCTTTAATCCCAGCACTTGGGAGGCAGAGGCAGGTGGATCTTTGTGAGTTCGAGGCCAGCCTGGTCTACAAAGTGAGTCCAGGACAGCCAGGGCTACACAGAGAAACCCTGACTTGAAAACAAAAATCAACAACAAAAAAATAGAGCCCTGGCTGTCTTGGACTCACTTTGTAGAGACCAGGCTGGCCTTGAACTCATAGAGATCCACCTGCCTCTGCCTCCTGAGTGCTGGGATTAAAGGTGTGTGTCACCACTCCCAGCCATTACAGACAACTGTGAACTGCCATGTGGGTGCTGGGATTTGAACCAGGGTTCTTTGGAAGAACAGCCACTGCTCTTAACCGCTGAGCCATCTCTCCAGCCCCCATAATCTTTCTTTTTTTTTTTTTTTTGGTTTTTCGAGACAGGGTTTCTCTGAATATCTCTGGCTGTCCTGGACTCGCTTTGTAGACCAGGCTGGCCTCGAACTCACAAAGATCCGCCTGCCTCTGCCTCCCAAGTGCTGGGATTAAAGGTGTGCGCCACCACCGCCTGGCCCCCATAATCTTTCTTTTAAGCCAGTCTTCAGCTTTCCTTTGTAGACTTCTCAAGGTTCTGGGATCTCCAACATCTTGAGGATCTTAGATTTCACCCTAACAGCTTCAAGTAATGGGACTCTGATCTTGCCACACATTGTCTGCCCTTGGCTGCTTTATGAAAGCATGGAGCAGGATTCCATGACCCCCTCAATCTCCCATCATACACACTTGAAAAAGCATATCATGTGGATGATTCTGCCATGTTCTGCTGCCAGCTTGAGATATGAACCACATTGGACCACAGCTATTCCATGTGTTGACTCTGAAGAAAAAAATTACCTAGGAAGTGGCCTTCAAGAATCAGGGAATCGCCAGGCGTTGGTGGCGCACGCCTTTAATCCCAGCACTTGGGAGGCAGAGGTAGGCGAATCTCTGTGAGTTCGAGTCCAGCCTGGTCTACAAAGTGAGTCTAGGACAGCCAGAGCTGTTATACAGAGAAACCCTGTCTCGAAAAACCAAAAAAAAAAAAAAAAGAATCAGGGAATCCCTTTCACAAGATAAAGTCTCCAATAAGTGGGATTTTGCCCTCGGGATCTTTCCTACTGTCCCAGTACAGCACAGGAGATTTGTCTTTAGTGGTGCTGTTTTCTTTAATAATTATAGCTGATTTCTTAGCACCAGCCTGAATGCTCTCCTGTCTTGAAATTTCCTCTGCCAACCAAATTAGTCTATTGCCTTTAAATCTAACTTCACTCAAGTTCTCAGAATACAGGTGGAATGAAATCAGGTTCTTGGCCAAAATACCACATGAATGGCTTTATTCTTGGTCCCCATAGAGCTCTTTTTTTCCCCTAAAAAAAATTCATGAACTGAGCCTCATAGTCTGTTTCTCATAGTACTTTTGTCTTCTAAACTCCCACCAAAATGGCTTGTAAAGTTCTATGTCACGCATGGTAGGGCTTTTTCTATCCCAAACTACCAAACTTCCATATTCCAGCCACACAACAGTTCCAAAGGTCTAAAACCCACATGGTCAGGGGTTTCACAGCAGTTCCACTTCTTGATGCCAGATTTTCATCTTAATTGTTTCTCCTGAGGCTGTGATAAAATGCCCTAACAGAAGCAACTCAAGGGAGAAAGATGTTTATAGGTTTTTTTGTTATCTCCATTTGAATGTATAGTCCACCATAATGGGACGGTCCTGGCTATAAGAGCTCAAAGCAACTGATCATATTGCATCCACAGTCAGGAAACAGAGAATGATAAGCATTTGTGCTCAGCCCACTTTCTCAATTTTATTTATTTATTTGTTTGTTTGTTTGTTTGTTTGTTTATTTATTTATTTATTTATTGAGGCAGGGTCTCCCTATGTAGCTCTCGATGACCTGGAGTTCTCTATGTAGATCAAGCTGATATCAAATTGGAAGTGATCTACCTGCTTCTGACTCCCAAGTCGTGGGATTAAAAGTGTGTGCCCCCATGCCTGGTGCTTTTTCCTTTTTTTATACAGTATAAGATCCCAGCTCAGGAGAATTGCCATGAGGATGGACCTAGAGGATACCCAAGGACTCACATATATCACCATATATGATGGTGACAGAGATGGCTGTTTTCATACTTGATTAATGGACCATTTCTTCTGGATGGTAAGAATTTCATTAGGCAGGTGGGCTGAGATAAGAGTGATGTGCCATAGACACACACACAGTGAGAGGAGTGTGTCCTCAGGCAGAGGTTTAATAGGAGCAGTGAACAGTCAGTTAAGTACATTCAAAAAGTTTGGTCAATCATTGATGGAGAGAGAGTCCCATGCTGAGTGAACCCTTGAGTTGTTACTGACTTTCAGAGCTTCTTAAAGCTTGTCAGGGCCATGGTAGCCTGCATGACCTTCAGAAGTCCTTCCTGAACACAGGGAGACAGGCCTCTGCACCTCCTATACCTGCCACAGCAAAAGGAAATTGGAAAGCCAGACTTCAGGACACCACGTACCTTGCTGCTGAAGTTCCTCGGATGCCCTCTTTCTATGGGTTTCCACAGGAGCCTCTCTTCCTCAGCCCTGTGTTCCAGGGACCTCCTCCGGGATGACTTTAAATATCTTTGCCAAATTAAATGTGAGCCACCTAATTACAATGGGGACACCCTGCCCTTGGATGAACAAACTCGAGCTATAGAAGAACTGTTGCATCAGCATCATATCCTCCCGGAACTTTGAAAAAAGAGGGAACTCGAAGCTATGTCTGCTTCTGCTCAGGAGAGAATCCATTAACACCAGTGACTATGGTGAGCAGAGTTCAAGGTGTTGGCCCAAGTTCCTTATAGAGAACAGAGTGCCAAGCCCACCAAGAATACAGTTCACAGCCCTCTATAAGTGTGACCTCTCCTGTCACTCTGTGAGGTGAGCCAGGGAAGCAAGGCTTGAGGCTTGAAGCGGGCATGCAGCTCATTGGTGGCTAAGGCCAAGGTCAGCATGGAAAGGAGCTTAGCATAGTTTCTAGACCGCCTTAGAAGGGCATACTACAGAGTACCTGAGTGTCCAGGCAATGGCTAGAGAGGCTGGTTCCACACCCTCGAAAAACTTCTTATAGCTGGCAAAAACAATGGAGGTTCCAGGGACTCAGGGCCACTGCCTTTAAAAACTCTCAGCACTCTGGAGTCCAAAAGAGAAAGTGACTGACAGGCAGCACAGAGCATCAGAAAGTACTCCTGTTAGAGGTTCCTTGTGGAATCTCACATGAGTGAATATAGTACATTCTGTGCTTCTGGATGGAGACCTGGAGCCCTCAGAATTGTTACTGGTGATTCTTTCTTCTAACAATTAAGGGTTATCAGAAGTCCTTTGCCATGGACTTGGTGTGACCTCTGTATTGTAAGGGTTCCAAGAATCCTCTGTTGTCCCTGCCCTGTGCAGTGTCTGGAGAGCACAAGCTTTGTGGAGGGGGGGGTTAATAAGAGGAGCAACAAACACTCAGAGGCTATCGTTTCCTGGGGGTAGAATTGGATGAGAAGTACAAGGGGGCTTGTTTGAGGTGAAGGTGACCAGGAATCTTAATAGCATGGAGGGAGGGGACGCCCCCATCAGAGCAGTGGTCTTTGGGTACCCCGGCATAGCAGCCACCCCCCAGCTTTGAAGACAGCCTGATTGCAGTGGGATCTAACCCCTTCCCATGACTGCTGTTGAGACTTGTCTGAGAAAAGTCTTCCTTGCAGTGTTATCTTTTAGAAACAGCTCTGCCAAGATATAAGTCACATGCCATGCAGCCCACCCACCTATGGTGAGGAGTCTGGTGGTTTGAGGAAATTCACCAACACGGACACCACCAAAGCCATTTGCAGAATGTTTATATCACTCCCAAGAACAGGCCCAGGCAGCAATGAATCTATTTTCTGTCTCCTGTTCCCTGATCTGGAAGTTTCATATGGGTGGCATCTGTGGCCTGGATCAGTTCTTCACCCATGTAGTTTTCTTTGGACATAGTGGGCACTGATTGTGCCTGGCTGATGTGCTTGCAATGAGCTCTTGAGTTCTAATAACTATTAGGTGTATTTGGTATGGGAATGTAACTCAATATCCAAAGCCCTGGGCTCCATCTACAGTAACACACACACAGCTTGAATGGAAAAAACTACTTCTACTCAGAGGTCAGTGGCACAAGACACAGTAATCTCTGGACTTCCCAGGCTTTGACAAGGCTGTGAGGCTCAGGTGAGGGAGGAGCCAATGCAAGTAGAGAAGCTGAGCACCTCTCCCAAGTCTGTTGAGTTCCTTGGCCACTCCCTCTGATGTTGGGACAGAACACTCTCTTAGAAGAGAGTCATTGGTACTGAGGTTCTCCTCCCAAGCCACCCAGCATCTCCATTGGCTCCCTCCATCCTAAGCCTGCCTATCTGGACTATTATCCCACACAGTGTTGGAGAGATTCAAATGCAACTGCCGCATTTTGGCAGCCACAAGTGGTGTGGTCCACCCAGGCAGGATGTGATGTATGTATTTGAAGGAAGTTGAGTTGAGGGGGACATGTGTAAACATTGGTGTGTATGTGAGTCTATGTGTGTGGAAGCCAGAGGTCAGCATCTGTTGTTTTCATCAATTGCTTCTCCATCTCAACTCTTTTTTTTTTTTTTTTTGTGAAACAGGGTTTCTCTGTATATATCTGGTGGTCCTGGACTCACTTTGTAGACCAGGCTGGCCCTGAACTCACAGAGATCTGACTGTCTCTGCCTCCTGAGTGCTGGAATTGAAGGCATGTGCCACCATGTCTGGCTTCCATCTCAATTCTTGAAACAGGGTTCCTCACTGAACTCAAGTTCACAAATCGTGCAGCCTAGTTGGCCACTGGGCCCCAGGACTCCACCTGTTTCTGCCTTCCCCAGGGCTGCGGTTACAGAAGTGTATTGTGTTCAACTTTTTTATGCGAGTGCTGGGGATCAAATCAAGTCATCATCCTTGTGCAGCAAGTTCTTTACTGATTGAGCCATCTTCCAAGCCCAAGATGTTTAAGCATTATAAATGTCAAAGATGCAAAGCACAGTGCTCTATTCTTCTCGGTTGTCATGATGAAACACTCAACCAAAAGTAACCCAGGAATGGAACTTACAGCCAAGGAAGTACAGCAGAAACCATCGAGGATGCTACTTGCTAGCTGGCCTTACAGGCTCATACTAAACTAGCTTTCTTACATAGTCTAGGACCTCCTGCCCAGGGAAGGATGCCACACCTACAGTGGGGTTAAATCAGCACAGGAAGACGCTGACCTAGGCCTACCATGAACACAAGCCAGCCCAGGATGATCAGACTCAGCATAGTCTGGGTCTAGGCTCCACGTGGCAGACTGGGAGAAGAAACTGGGCCACAGTCAGCATGCTTGCTTTTCGACTCCAGGCTCTGAGAGCATCTTCATGATATAACCACAGGCTTTCATGTTAATGGCAGTAAGTCCCATCAGCCTTGACCTTGCTTCAAAGACCCAGTCCCCCTCTCTCTGTGAGATCAGTCAATGTGTCCCCAGGGGCCTCTGAGTCTGTTTGGAAATCAGAGGGCTGAGAACTGAAAGAACCACAAGACCAAGAGCCCAACAGGAAGGGCAGGAGAGAACTTGACCCCAGGATGAAGTAATATCCCTTGCCACTTTTCATGTTGTGCTTCAGGAGCTGGGGAAGGTATATGTTGTGTGCTGCCTGTACCAATTACCAATCCCTACGGCCCCACCACCTACTACTCATGTTTCCCACCACATTCCTCCATGGGCCACTTGCCCATGAAACACAAGGACCATATGGCATCCCATACTCGCTCTTCACTGGGCCCAGGCAGCAGATGCTAGTCTGGTCCTGCACATTGACAGCCATCTCAGGCAGTTCTATTAATCAGCCTCCCATCAGAAGGGAGGGGATGTCCAGGGAATCTCCCAGAATGCAGATTTTGTTGGGAGCCCAGCAGCTTTCAAGTAGTCTTGGATTCTTAGTTGATACCAGGATCCCAGGGACTGGTAGGTTTCAGTGAGGATATGATAGGCATGGGACTTGGGGGGAAAATCACCCATCCTACTAGAGCCAACCATGCATGCTTGTGTGTGGTGTAGGGGCTGGGGACTCACACATCACAATGCATATCCCAGTGTCCTCTCCCTCTCCACTCTTCTGAGTCCTGAGGCTCAGGAATTGGGACCATTTGCTCGGCCTCAAGCCTGGTATGTGTATGTGTGACTCACACATCACAGTGCACATGAATGTCCTCTGCCTCTTCATTCTTCTGTGTCCTTGGTTTCAGGCATTGGGACCATTTGCCTGACCTCAAGTCTGGTGTGTGTGTGTGTGTGTGTGTGTGTGTGTGTGTGTGTGTGTGTGTG
>CAJQZJ010036755.1:603519-661185 GCA_907164525.1 Lophiomys imhausi
TGTGTGTGTGTGTGTGTGTGTGTGTGTGTGTGTGTGTGTGTGTGTGTATATGTGTGTATTTAGAGACAGGGTCTCACTATGTAGCCTTGGCTGGTCCGGAGCTTGTTAGTAGTCCAGGCTATCCTCAAACTCACAGAGCTCTGTCTTCCTCTGCTTCCCAGTGCTCGGGATTAAAGGTGTGACACCACACCTTGTTTATTTCCGGCTTTTCCACAATGATGTGGAATTACTTTTCAAGCAGACACCTTGCTATTTTTTTTTTTTTTGATTTTTCGAGACAGGGTTTCTCTGTATAACAGCTCTGGCTGTCCTAGACTCACTTTGTAGATCAGGCTGGCCTCGAACTCACAGAGATCTGCCTGCCTCTGCCTCCCAAGTGCTGGGATTAAAGGCGCGCCACCACCGCCCGGCGCGCCTTGTTATTTTAAAACTTGTTAGTATGCTGAAGGAAATCCCTTCAAGGCAGGGAGGAGCATGTGTCCCATCTGGCTGCCTCTAGGGATGGTGTCCAGGGCCTGTGTATAGAGCTGGGTTCAGGCTGGGCAGGAGTTTTTTTGTTTTTTGTTTGTTTTGTTCTGCTTTGTTTTTTCAGAAGAAAAAACCAGCATCTCAGGGGAGTCCACAGAGAGTTACCTGGCTGTGTTAGGTAGGGACCCTGAGGCCAGATGCCTAAGGGGGTGCCTTCCTCCAGTATCAGCTTGCTGCAGACACAACCCCGATGACCCTGCACAGCAGATGGAAAAGCTCATAGTGATGCTAAAAGCATTTGAAGGAGTAAACAGAGATTAATGACTGAAGGTCTCTGCTGAGGCACCTGCTCACAGTGACTCATTCATTGTCTTCCAGGTCAGGCCAGAAAGGCAGGGTCAGCTGGGCAGCACTAGGGGCCTCTGAGGAGCTGGTTAGATCTGCCATGGGCCAGCTAGGCAGGGGTGGCATTAGTGGCACAGCTTGCCTGGATCTCTCAGGAATCTCAGGTACACAGACAGCCCTTACCCTCCTGGGGTTCCTGGAATTTCTAGGAACCCCATCAGGTGCCAGCACACCTGAGGGCAGCGGAAGGGTGGTCAGTAGTCCTAGCCACCCTGAGTTCCTGGTTACTTTGGGCTATTTCATACTGGAGCCCCTGCTGTGAGTAAAGTCCTGGGTAAGCCCCTGCTGGGGTTTAAGAACATCCCAAGATGAATCTCCAGTGTGTCCTGGTGTGGTGGGAGGAAAGATGGGGACTCGGGCTGACAGCAGCTTGCCCTCCTTCCATGCTCCTGTGAGACCTCAGCCAGAAGCAACAGCAACAATACCCAAAGCCCCCATGAGCTGTTCCATGGGTCCCCAGAGGTCCTGGCAGCATGCTGGTATGGCACAGGGGTTCACTGACAGGGCTACTTCTAGAACCCAAGATCAAGGGGACAATGGTGTAGAAGGCTGGCTGCTGCCACCAACATATAAAGTGGAACATTGTCTCTGCCTCACCGAGAAGGGAACTACATATGCAAGTTGGCATTCTGTGCTGGAGACAGGTGCTTGCCTGGCTCATTTCCATTCTCATGGACTCCCGGATCAGACACTAGTGTGCTGGTCTCTCTTGGAGACTGCTCTTGCTGGACACCTTCAGCAGAGTCTATGGTCGGCTGTCATGTCTTGTAATCTTTGATGCTAGACAATGCCATTCTGCATAGAGACCCCCTTCATCCTCCACTGTGTCACTCCTGCCCACCTTCTGAGAAGCCTTGTAAAATGGGACTGACATACCAGAGACAAGATGGTTCATATTATCCGACATTTGCTGTCTAGCCTACTACTCAGCTCCAGGTTCCTCCTGTAGTCCCTGAGGAGCACCCTGGGCTTTGTTTCTTTCTGGGTGACTGGCTACTGCCTTCACTCTGCAGAGGCCTGAATAGGAACAACAACAGGACCCCAAGGACTCCAGGAGATGATAATCCCTGGGGGAGAATGAGTGAGCTGGCTCCTGCTGATTAGAGGTTCCCAGCTTTCTCTCCCTGTTACTAAAGAAGGACCTCACCCAGGATCTTCACTTGAGCTTGGAAGACTATCCTCTCAGGGGACTCCTCCAGTATCCAGGTGGGCCTTTCTGGGGGACATCTGTGTCAACAGTGTGGGTGTCTGCAGAGGCCCAGGGGTAAGTTGAGGGATGCATTGTCCAGAACAGCATGCCCTTTCCTTTAGAAGGGAGTATGTCTTGGCCAGAATGGAGTCTGTGCCACCTTCCAGCAAACTCACCAGTTCACTCAGCTGTAACCTCAGTGGCCAGGACTCCAGGCTTCAGATCCAATTCTGTCTGCTAAAATCTGAGCTCTCTTTAAACGAAATGGGCTACTTGATGTGATTCTATGATCATCATGAAATTGGCCCTATCCAGAGCCCACCTGGGGCCCTGAAAATTAAATCGGCTATTTCTAGAGTAAGCTCAGCCTTCCCACACTGACAGCTCAGATTTCAAATGCACTGGCCACTTCCTGGAGCAAGGGGAGTCAAGTTGTTACCCGTGGCCTGCTGGAGAACATGGGACCCAGAAAGGTTAGTGGTGAGCCCACTGACTCTCTACTTGATGGGTGTAGTGCTAGGCCTCACAGGGCAGACTCTGCCTCACCCGGAGGAGGTGAGGTAGAGTACACACAGTGGAACCCCAGAAGTAGCTTCTCTGCCTAGGGTCCCCTGTGATAACTGAATGTGTGGTTACAGAGGGGAGTCCTAGGAGTAAGAGTGGACTGTCCTCTCTGGCCCTACCCTCATTCAATTTGTTTTAAATGTTGTTTTGGCCTCAGAGTAATTTGAGACTTTCAAAATTTTTTTCCTCAGAAAGTGTTTGTTTAAGACTGGAATATTCTGTTCCTTGCAAACTTGGTATAACACATCTATGCAACCTGTGTGAGAAATAACACCTCCTACAGGCTCTAATCGGAAGGGACCCTGTTACAGAAGACAGAAGTTGAACCAGAGAAAAGCACACGGGAGCTTTTTTTTTGGGGGGGGGTGTCCAGATAGGGTTTCTCTGTGTAGCCCTGGCTGTCCTGGACTCACTTTGTAGACCAGGCTGGCCTTGAACTCACAGAGATCCACCTCCCTCTACCTCCCAAGTGCTGGGATTAAAGGCGTGCGCCACCACCCCCGGTCACAGAGGAGCTTTTTAATATATGTGCTTCATGTGCACACAGACACACTAAGGAATAAACAGCTTTTGCAATTTCTTCAGGAAAGAATAGCGAGCTTGGCAGAGGTGACAAGGCCAGAGACACACTCAGGGTCTCTGGAGTTGACATTGTGGGGCAAGACAGCTGCCTAGCAAGAAATGAAAATGGGTATTCTCTCAGCCATGTTAAAGCTGGGTGGTATGAACTCCTTCATGTCTCCCTGAGGGCTTCAGGGCATATTTTGTTAACTTTCACCTCCCAGGGACAGGGATGTTGGTGAGCCCCTATGATCTATAAACCTGTATCCTGCTTTTTCGTGAGCAGAGGGAGGCAAAGGCCTCGCACTTGATGCTTCTTGACTTTTGTAATTGGTGTGTACTCTACAGCTGCTAGCTGGGTTTCTTATGAGGAGACAATAGCTATAGAACTTTCAGGTCCTCTCGCTCCTCTTGAATCAATATTTAAGCCATAATTTTCTGAGAATTGATTTGCTTTACATGATTGAATATCTCATTAATTTTAAAGGAGACTTCAAATTGATTGGTTCATGATATTTTTACCCTTTAAAACTTCTGTACAGCCGGGCGGTGGTGGCGCACGCCTTTAATCCCAGCACTTGGGAGGCAGAGGCAGGCGGATCTTTGCAAGTTTGAGGCCAGCCTGGTCTACAAAGCGAGTCCAGGACAGCCAGAGCTGTTAAACAGAGAAACCCTGTCTCGAAAAACCAAAAAAAAAAAAAAAAAAAACTTCTGTACACAGTTGCGGTGATATACACCTTTAATCCCAGTATTTGGGAGACAGAGGCAGGCAGATCTCTGAGTTGGAGGCCAGTCTGGTCTACAGAGTGAGTTCCGTGACAGCCAGGGCTACACAGGGAAATCCTGTCTCAGAAAATACCAAATCAAACCAAACAAACAACAACAAAAATAAGCCCCAAACCTTCCGTACACATCAGCTGATATCCCCATTTTCATCCTAACAGTCACTGGCTTCCCTCTCATGAGTTCTGTGGACAACACTTTCCAGTCAACTGTCCTGGGTCCTTCATCTTGAGCCTTATTTGATGGTTAATTTTTCCTCCTGCTTTTATCTTCCTTTCTCCCATCGTCATTCCCCTTAGCCTCCTGTTCTTCCCCTCATTGAGGTTGGATATTTAGCTCATTAGTTTTCATTCTTTCCTTCTCTTAAGGCTCTGGTTTCCAGGTACCACTACCTTAGTCTGTGAAATTGTAACAGAACACCCCAGGCTGTGTAATTTATAAAGGAAAAAATATTTCTCAGTCTTGAGCCTGGAAAGTTCAGAAAAATGGTGCTGGCATCTTGCAAGGGCCCCAGGTGTGTCCTGACATGGTGGAGGGGCATGAAATACAAGAGAGTTGGACCTACCCTCCTATCAGGAGCCCACTCCAGGGAAAACATTAATTATACTTGAAAGTAGGGCCCTCATTCTTGAACACTGGGGATTATCATCATCATCATCATCATTATTATTAATTCCTTTTTAAAGACTTATTTTATTTTGTATGTATGAGTTTTGCCTACATATATGTATGTGTGCCACATGCATAATGTCAGGTCTCAAACCAGGGACAAATGGCTAACTGAGGTGCTTACTTAACATATCAAAGTCGACCTGACTGCCAGGTTCTCCCAGCATCCCTTAGTCCCTACCGGTTACAGAGTATGGCCTGCATACCCTGCCACCCTAAACTTCTCCAGTCCAGGGGCTGGGCTACCCTTCCTTCATCTTCCCTTCCCTATATAATCATGTCATTTCAGTTATACAGATCTCTTTCATTTTGAGACCTAACACATGCCCATTTTCCAAGGAAATTAGAGGTATTGGATCCCCTGGAACTGGAGTTACAAATGGTTGCTATATGACAAAAACCAAACCCAGGTTCTCTGCAAGAGTAGTGAGTGCTCTTATGAACGGGATCATCAGGTTTCACCTCTCAACACTTAAGATTGCAATGGCAATTGAATTTCACCTTGGTTGCTTTTCCTTGTTTGTTTATTGGTTGAGACAAGGTCTCACTATGTTTCTCAGGATGGTTCCATATTCATGATAACCATCCTGCTTTGCCCTCCTGAGTACTAGGATCACAAGTGTAAGCCACAACACCCAATTTGTAATACATTCTCTAAGTATTTCTAAAGTTTATTTTGCATTAGTCCTTAATTTGTGTGCCATGTATAACTGTCTGTTTTATTTTCTAAATAAATGGTGACTTATAAAGTTTATTTTCATTAGAATTATTTGTAAAATCTTGTGTTTACTTCAAACAAATTACATTATAGCTGAAAAGAAAGTTTGTGTGGAACTGAGTCATTGAAGTTTACTGAGTGTGTTGAAAGACCTAGTCATTTAAAAATGCCATTTATTCCGCACCTGCTGGGTGGACAACATGGAAGTGGCTGGCCAACTGGGCTTGGAGGAGTGGGCCTCAGAAGCGGAGGCCCGGAGCAGTGGAGGTGGTGGCACCCAGGCTCAACTAGGAGTCCCAGTGCATCTCTGAGGATCGGCGAGGGCACCGTGGCAGTTCATCATGGGTGGGTTTTTCTCAAGCATTTTTTCCAGTCTCTTTGGAGCCAGGGAAATGAGGATTTTAATTTTGGGATTAGATGGTGCTGGAAAAACCACAATTTTGTACAGATTACAGGTTGGAGAAGTTGCTACTACCATTCCCACTATTGGATTTAATGTAGAGACGGTGACATACAAAAACTTCAAATTCCAAGTTTGGGACTTAGGAGGACAGACAAGTATCAGGCCACACTGGAGATGTAACTATTCAAACACAGATGCAGTCATCTATGTAGTCGACAGTTGTGACCTAGACGGAACTGGTATTTCCACGTCAGAGTTAGTTGCCATGTTAGAGGAAGAAGAGCTGAGAAAAGCCATTTTAGTGGTGTTTGCAAATAAGCCGGCCATGGAGCAGGCCTTGATGCCCTCAGAAATGGCAAATGCACTTGGGTTACCTGCCTTGAAGGAACAAAAGTGGCAGATATTTAAAACGTCAGCAACCAAAGGCACCGGCCTTGATGAGGCAATGGAAAGGTTAGTTGAAACATTGGAAAGCAGACAGCGAGTCCATTCCCATCTGCTCCTGTGCACCAAACGGTACACTGCATACTTATTGGGACCAGTCAGATGTACTTCCTGTGACTGTTGGAACCATGTGATTCTGGCATATATGGAACTTACTTCAATATCTAATAAATATAAAACACAAGTACTTAGCAAGAGGGTTAGCTTGATCGAATCACCCAAATGGTTTATGTAATGTAAAATATTCCTTGCTATCTTCTGTTAAGGTATATATTCTATTTGTATGGAATTCTTATTCAAATGCAGTTCTGTTAAAGAATGTACACTCTTGGGGGGAACCCTCCTATTTAAAAAATGTCATTTATTTTTTTTTTTACTGTGTGTTTGTGTGTATACACTTCTTTGCCAACAACACACATGTGGTCAGAGGACAGCTTGTGAGAGCTGGTTTTCTCCTTCTGCCATGTGGATTCCAGGGATCAAATTCAGACTGTCAGGCTTGGTGTCCCTACCAGCTGAGCTATCTTGCTGGTCCCCATTTTTGTATTTGAGAACAGGATAATGCTTCACAGAGCCACAGACACCAAAACTTAGGAGGAACACCAATTCTCATTTGTAACCACAAATTCCTACCTGAGGCCTTCTCCACTCACAACAACTTGGATACACACCAACTCTGTGCCCTTACAAGCCCAGTAAGGAGTGTGACTCTAACTTTGGGGGAGATATGGGTGCGTCTACAAGTCTTATTCAGGCTCTCGGGTTTTCCCCACATCTCAAGTGGGGCGCATCCTTCTGTGTGTTGGGGTCTCTTTGTTCTTGGTAGGAGGTGCTTGGCCTCACACCTGCACTCCATAGAGGCAGTTGCTTAAGTGTCAATGCTCTGAAGCTTTTCCAAGTGGACCTTTCCAAAAGCCTCCCAGATGCACCAGGTGGGCATGGCTTCCCTTTGTCAGGCTAATGATGGGTGGGTGCATGTACTGGTCCTTATTTGCTTGTGGGGTGAGGTAGAGTAGGCTGCAGGACTGCTTCATGTTTAGCTACAGGGTGACTTCTCTCTGAGTACAAGAAGGGCATCTACCCTTTCTTTCTAGCCTTTGGCCTCCACCTTGCAGAGAGGGCTGGGTACTGATGGTCCAGATTGGTAGCTCTGGTCTGTAGTTTTGACTTCAGCCATGGCCAGCAGAGAGATCAGGGGAGAAAGGAACAGATATTAAGTTCTAGGGCCAGACAGGCTCAGATTCCAAGGAAAGAGAAAATATTTTCACTTCAACTTCTGGGAAAGGGATGGGGCCACCAGCAGGCCCAATCTAGAGCTCTTGTTAGAGCTGTTATAAGGCTGGAGACTTGTCCAGGACTGATCTAAGAGGTTTGGGAACATTCAAGGCTATTCTCTGCAAAATGTGCTGATTGAAGGGGTATGACAAAGATCCCTGTCCCTTCAGAGTGGCAGATCTCTTACCCTCCAGTCTCAACCTAAAAACTATACTATCTCAGCCCAGAGGAAGCAGGCCAAGGACTCCTATCCCATAGGCCAAAGTTCTGGTTTCACCACACAGTGAGTCACCCACTTCCCTCTATGTCCATGAGCAAATGCACCCACACACATTTGTCTACACATTGGTGACACTTCAGAATGAACCTCCAGAGAGCAGAGCACCTCCCACATGGTATGCCACTTTTTCTTGGGAATCTATTTCTATTCACTCCAGATAAACAGAAGAGCAAGAGAAGCCCAGACAAATGATACCATAACAGTTTGAATTGGTGAATTGATGGGTTAATTGGGGGTTATTTGCAGGGTATTGTAGAAGCAAGAATAACTTGCTTACAGCTGCATTATCAAAGACTCTCCCTTTCCCAGAAATTGTTAACTGCCCATGTGTCCTTGGGATAGCCTGGTAAGTCTTCCCCTCCTTTCACAAGAGAATATTACTGAATCCACTCTTGTGAGTGTCTTATGAGTGGTCACAGTTGTTCTGATTCAGAATGGCAATGATCACATTCAAACTGGAAAAAACAGCTGTGCAACACTCTACCCCTTCTACCAGCTCTTACATTCTTTCTATCTCCTTTTTTTTACAATGTTCCCTGAGCCTTGGAGGGGATGATATAAATGTATGACTATTTTATCCTACTTAGAGATGAGCATTGGGCATGACAATACTCATTTATTCTCAGTAGTTTCAATGAGTCAGGGTTTTCTTAGTAACCATTCCTTACTGCAAAAAAGAAACTTCTCTGACCAACGACAACAGCAATAATCTATGGGCGTAAACTCAAGTGTGCAGAAGACAAATTGGTAGGTGCATCTTATGAAACAACAGTAGTAGTTTCCTCATTAAGCCATATGACATCCCCAGCTATAGGTTTATGTCCTCATTTACAGTACCAAACATGAGTTTCCTCCTGTGGAGTCAGCCTTACATAGAATTGGAAAGCATTTGGTTACACTCATAGTAGTCATGCCACTATTGTACCAGCAGATACATCTTGTCTAGCATCCTGAAAGCATAACTGGGGATTGATGGGGCGATGGGGTGTCCATAGCCAAGAAGGACCACTGATAACACTTCTTCCCCAGAAGCCTGCCTAGCACCCTCCAGCACTGTATACAGTATCCAGTACAGAGAGAGCTTCGAGATCAGCTACAGCCTAATTTCTGTATGTTCTACAACCAAAGCATGCAGTATCCTCAGTAATATGGACTTACCATCCAGTTCTGATATGTAACCAACATCAGTGGCAATAGGCTGAATTATATGAAGAGTCTCAGGGATCTCTATGGTCAATAAATCATAAGAGGTAGTCCACCTCCAGTGCTGGGATTTTTCACTCAGTAACCTTGTGGCTTCTGAGAGGATCTTTTCCTAATACAAGTTGCCTTCACTAAAACTCTGGAGTAGCTATTTCAGAAACCCATTCTTCCTTTCAATTAACTCAGACCTTGCAAAGCTTAAGGTAGGTTTAAGTGCCACTGGACCTGGTTGTACCAAGCCCCGTTTTACACATCAATGTTTGTGAAGTGTGTCCCTGCCACTGCCAATTCTCCAAGAAAACCCAGACATAGTACTGACTTGGCTGAGGCCCCTAACGGCAGTCCTATATTTTGCTTGTTTGCATGGGGATGCTTGCAAGAGGCCTGTGCCAGTGTCCACTCAGATGAGGACTTACCTGCATCCATCACTGACAGGCCTGGCAATCCCAGCAGGACAGGTGGATTTATGTACTTTCCCAGTCAACCACAATGTCCATCTGTCATGACAGGCCTCACATGTTTGGAAAGCACTCAAAATATCACAATATTTCTTGGGAATGTGACAGCCATAGCCACTTTCCAGCCTCTCATGGCTCCCTAAGGCTGACCCAGCACTGGCCAGTTCTCCTTTCTTACAGGACTATCCATAAAATCAGCCATCTAATTAGAGTCCAGTTGTCAGCATAAACTATCACAGGTCGAACCTTCCTGTTCTAATGCATCCCACTGGCTGTTCCTCTCCCTGATCCAGCTGCACAGTATCTGTGTTCATTTGTATTTTTACAGCCACCCATTCCTGTCTGGTTACGTTACTTCTGTCACCAGGCAGTACGTGAGTGAGCCCTATATTTGCTTTGTTTTAGTCTGTTGTAGAATTTTATTGGTCACCTTGTCAGGTGTCAACAAGTCTTACTCAATCGTGAAACTTCCCCCAATTTCACAGCTGTGCCTGGCTCTTGCACCTTGTATGAATCCACTTGTATACTTCAAGTGTGTTTGTACATCTTCCAGATGGCTTTCTCAATTTGTAAGACATCCAGACATATCATCTATTCAATGAATAGGGTTGTTGTTGTTGTTGATGATGATGATAATGTTATTGTTGTTTTAAACATAAGGTGAGAAGGATAGCAAAACGGAGTCTTGGACTATCATCCCGTGACAAACAATGGGACTGTCAACAGAACCTTGGAGGACTCTAAAAGAAATCATTGTCTATGTCAAGTGAATGGGAATTGGTCTCAGAACTCAGCAGCTAAGGTAATACTAAAGAAAGCATCGGAAAGACACAGTAGGGAAAGATCCCACTAAATATCAATTGTTACATTAAAAAAAAAAGAATATCATGGTTGGAGACACTACTTTATTTAGCTCTCAAGAATCCAGTCATTCTCTATGACCCATGTATATGTTTGTTACCAGCCATGTCCATCTGTAGAAAGGGCTTTAGGCTGGGGAAATAATCACTACCTTTTCTACTTTCTAGAAGCTTTCTGTAATTTTGTCATATCCACCAGGCTGACAAAACTGTTTGGTATTTACTACCCTACAGGGATGGGGCAACTCTATAAGCTCTCCCATTTCACCCAATGAAACATGACTTCTTCATAGTTCACACCCTCTGGTGAAACTCTAACCATGGTTTGCAGGGTGAGTCTCAGCAAACATCCACCCCAGTGTGATTTCTGGCAGGGGAGAAATGTACATAGTATTCTCTTGGGAGCTGCCCACCTCTGTGACACACAAAAAAGACAAAGCTTGTCCCAGGGGTGAGTAATTATCTTCCCCACACTATTTATACATGGTTCTGTTGTGTCCCTGTTTTGGTGCCAAATGTTTTGTGACTATTCCTGGGTGATATATTTCTACTCTACCCAGAAAGAGAGAAAAATCATGAACAGAAGATGATTCCACCCAAATCCAGTTTGTAAACTAATGAACTTAGTGGAGTTACTTAGAAGCATGGCAACAAAATGAACAGTCTCCTTCTCCCCAAAATTGTTAACTGCCTAAATGTCCTCGAGGATGCAAGGGGCCTTATGAGCCTAGTGAGCCCCCCTATTCTCCATAGAGAATGCTAATGTGCTCAATCGTGTAAAGGTCGTAGGCAAGTGACTACAGCTCCTTTCTATTCAAAATGGCAATGATCATTTCCATGCAGGAGGAAAGAGCCACAATAGGCCTGAAGGAAGATGAGTCAGGGCTACTGTGAGGTGGATCCAGGACTTGGGCCTAAGACCTAGGTGGGCTTTCATTGCCTGTGTTTTTCACTCGATGGAGCCTCAACTTCCTGACTGTAGAATGGGAACACAACGAGTTTACCAACGACATTCAAGCCCTTGTGAATGTGTGCTGTGAACTCTTGGGCGCCATCAAGTGGTCAGTGTCAGACACATAGGGGACTCCTTGAGGAGGTTTCAGTGTTCTAATATCTAATCTATTCCCCTGTCCCTCTATGGTGGAACCCAGATGTCAACATCACTTCAGTTATCCAAGGGATGAACAGCCAAGGTCTATTGTGCGAAACAACACTGGCACACCACTCAGGCCTGCCAGAACACACTGGGGTCCAGCTCCAGCTCTGAGCAGAGACAGTCTTGCAAATATGACAGCTGAGTTGGCCTCAGTAGGAGACAGATGTATTTCTCAGGGTGTTGTGTGGTTATTTGACAGTGCCCATGACTTAGACATTATTACCACTGGGTTCTCAGCAGCCAGCCTCCCAGCCTAAAGTACATGCAGGAACTCATGCCCACAGCACAGCCAGTTCTACCCGCATCCAGCCCAGCAGTAGTCCAAGAGGAGGTTGGTCTAGTCATCAGTCTTGGCCAGGCCTTTGGTCTTCATCAGCCCAGTTCTGGTCTGCTTCAGACTATGCAGCAAGCAGGTGGGGACTTCTTCCTAACATGTGGGAAGATTGGCAATATCCCAGGTCAGCAGGCATGCATAGCCAGGCTCTGGGCTGCCCCCACAGGGGGAAGTGAACATTTGAATAGACAGTGTTACAGTCCAGATGGAGTGACAGAAAAAGTCATTCTCATAGATGTGCTTCCCATTAGACAAATATGTTCTCGAAGGTAGGAAAAGCTTGCTTGTTCCTCTGAGACATAAGATGAAGCACACACAGACAGCAGAAAACTTGTATGAAACAGACCCTGTACCTTCTAGAATGCTCTTGGTGAAAAGTAGGCACATTTACATGACAAAAGAAAATTCAGTGACTACTTTTCTAAGGACCAAGAGATCAAGCTAAGCAGCCATGGCCCCTCCCAGGAGGAAGATAGCTGGACCTTGTGGTGAGTGAGCCCTGGGTGGGCACACACAGTTGCTCCTGGGTCTGCAGGGCGAACAGAATCCTCTACCAGCAAACGGCTCCATCCACATAGAGCTAATTCTTCTTGAATCCACTAAGAGTCTCAAATTTCTACTTGCTTCGCCTCTAAGGGAAGCCAAGCAAAATATGTATAGAAAATCTCTGACTCCTTCTCTATAGCTTTTGCCCCCAAATCAGCCATTCTCCAGCTCCAGATCCCAGCCCTGGGAGACCCACATTCCAACAAGGCCAAGGTAAACAAGTAAGCCCAAGAGTAAGAAAGTTCATGCCATTGAGTGAGCTGCTGCAGAGGCAACAAAACTGGGTAACTCCAGAGAGTGCAAAGGCTATAGGCCAATCAGAGAAGACCTCCCTAAGAGGCACTGAATGGCAAGAAGGTAGCCACACAGACAAGGGTGTGGTACAGGTGACGGTCCTGAGGCTGGATCAAGTTCCAGATCCTGGGTATAGAAAAGAGGCCTGGGTGTCATTGCAGAAGGAGAGAGGGGGCAAGTGGCCTGGGTGTTTGGTAGGATCCTAAAGACAGCTTCATCCTTCATCCTGTACCAGAGACTTCAGCATATGAGTCAGACCCTTCAGCCTCTGGAGCTGCTGATGACAAGCATGGGCCCTATGCCCGTAATTCCTGGCAGCTGGAGCTTGTTGCCTTTTGACTCCCTGTTGCTTGTTCACTGGAAGAGCTGGGAGAGGTTGAGGGTGAGGCTTTCCACTCAGGATTAAAGCCGAAGGCAGGTCAGGAATAAAGAACATTGTATTGGGAAGGGGTCCCAGCTGGATTTTGTTCTTCTTTTTTTGAAATTTATTTTATTTTCTTAGTTTTTTTTTTCTTTAATCCAGACAGGGTTTTTCTGTGTATCAGCCCTGGCTGTCTTGAACTCACTTTGTAGACAAGGCTAGCCTTGAACCTGCAGAGATCCTTCTGCCCCTGCCTCTTGAGTGCTGGGATTAAAGGTGTGCACCACCTCGCCTGGCTGAAATTTTATTTTTAGATTATTTTATTTTATGTGTGTGAGTATTTTGCTCACATATATGTCTGCATTACTCAGGGTTATTTTAGTTAACAGAACTAATAGAAACAATCTCTATATGTATAGAAAGGGGCTTTATTAGAATGACTTACAGGCTGTGTTCCAGCTAATCCAACAATGACTGTCTGTGAACAGAAAGTCCAGGAATCCAGCAAGTAGTTGCTCACTCCACAACATTGGATGTCTCAGTTGGTCTTCAGTAGATGCTGGAATTCCGAAGAAGTAGGCACTAATGCCAGTGAAGGAATGGACTTGCTAGCAAGGTGAGAGCAAGCAGGCAAAAAACAAGCTTCCCTCTTCTATGTCCTCGTATAGGCATCCAGCAGAAAGTATGGCTCAAATTAGAGGTAGATTTTCCCAGATCAAATGATATGGATTAAAGGTGTGTTTTTCCCAACTCAAGATCTGGATTAAAGGTGTATCTCTTCCTAGTTCAAATGATCTGTATTGAAGGCATGTCTTTTCCCAGCTCAGAGATCTGTATTAAAAGAGTGTCTTCCTACCAGATTAGATTAGAAGATCCAGATTAGAAATGAATCTTTCTACTTCATATTATACAAAAATCCCTCACAGATGTGCGCTCCATTTTTCGGTTTTAATTAATTCCAGATGCAGTCAAGTTAATAACCAAGGATGACTATCACAATGTCTGTGCCTGAGAAGGCATCAGATTCCCTGGAACTGGAGTTATGAATTGTTGTGAGTCACCATTTAGATGCTGGGAATTTAACCTAGGTCCTCTGCAAGAACAGTGAGTGCTATTAACTACTGAGTCATCCCTCTAGGCCCCCAGCTGGTTTCTTGATGCCCCTGGGGGCAGAGGTGGCTAGGAATAAGAACTTCTAGCCCAGAACAGGGAGCCTGGATGTACTAAGTACCCAATGCTAGAGACCCCTTGACAGGCAAGTGGAGCATGGGAAATGTCTGTTGCTCCCAGGATGAATGAGACAAGGCTGGGGCTTCCCACACAGGCACTATCTATTCTCAGGAAAGCCTCTTTCTTGGCAGGACACCACCACACCCTACTCTCTGTCCCCATCAAGCCTGGTGCCCTAACAGCTGTTCCTGGACCTTGCACCTAGCCATTGAGTCACACCCTCTTGTGTGGGCTGTGACTGTAGCAATTCTGTCTCACTGTCCCTACCCCCATCCCTGTTTCCTGTCTAGCTCTTCTTTCTCCCAGAGCTCCACCTTAGGTGCTTCCCCCCATCTTTAGTTCCCTCCCTATCTTTGAACAGTGCCCTTCCTTCTAACTTGTACTAGTGCCAGCAATTTTGTTCCTTCTGCCACCTACTCTGTGGTTCCCATGTCAGAGCCAGGATACCATTGTTCATCCTGATGGTTTCTAGCCTGGCTTTGAGGAGTGGTTTGCAGCTACAGAGGTGACATAGAGATGTCTTCATGTCTGCACCTGGAGATAGGCCAGCCCTATGATGTCCAGCACATGGAGTGATCTCCCCAGCCCATCAGTGACTCAATATCTGCTGGGTCCTGAGAAAACTTCAGGTCTGGCTAAAATAATGAGAAAGCTGTCATCTTATAGGACCTTGTGCTGGCTAGTTTTATGTCAACTTGATACAAGCTAGAGTCACTGGAAAGGAGGAAGCCTCAATTGAGAAGATACCTCTGTAAGATTAGGCTGTCGGGTATTTTCTTAATTACTGATTGATGTGGGAGGGCCCAGCCCAGTGTGGATGGTGCCATCCCTGGGGTGGTGGTCCTGGGTTCTATAAGAAAGCTGAACAAGCCATGGGGAGCAAACCTGTAAGCAGCACCCCTTCACAGCCTCTGCATCAGCTCCTGCCTCCAGGTTCCAGCCTTGCTTAAATTTCTGTCCTGACCTCCTTCAGTGATGGACTACGAAGTGGAAGTGTAAAGCCAAATCAACCTTTTCCCCCACAATTTCCTTTGGGTCATGGTGTTTTATAACAGCAATAGTAACACTAACTAACTAAGACAGACTCCTTCATGGCGCTTCTCCTAGTGACCACTCAGACCGCGGCAGCAGAGAGGAAGAAGCAGGGTAGGAGGAAGTTGCTGACTCCATTGCCCTGTTTGCTCTATTTTCTGTAGGAGAGACTGTTTGTGAATCTGATAAATTCTCCTGAGCAATTAGGGGCTTCAAACCTAGAGAAGCCAAAGGAACCTGCCTACAGCTGACAAGCTGCCCTCAGGAGTCCATGCAGGTCTTGCTGGAAGCACAGAATGTCAACTAGACTTGGTCTTCAAAGGAAAGAGATGATGGTGCTCACCATGCCCAGTCCACACCCAGTGCCACTAGCTCTCCCACATCTCAAGTCATCAGACTGGCCCCTGTTTCAGTCCTTTCCACTCTCACACTCATCTGGCCCCACCTCCAAAACTATTGAGGGCAGTCCCAGCAAGGCTTTCCTATAGTCCACGGCAGACTGTGAACAAAGACAAAGATACTGCAAACAAATAACAACAACAAAACAAAACTAAACTAAACACCACTCCCCAAAACCTAAAACCAGCAAACAAATAAACTATGGACTATGGCATTTCATAGACACAGAAAATGTTTGGCTAAGTATAGATAAATGGGACTTAGGCTTATAGAAGAATGATACTACCTCATAAGCAAGTAGAATTTATCTTGGGAATACATGGTTAAGTTCCTGTTTAAAAATCAATGGGGGGGGGTGATGGAGAAATGGTTTATTCAGTAAAAAGCTTGCAGTGCAAGGATGTGACGATGTTTGATTTCCTAGAATGCATGTAAAGAAAGATGTGTGTGGTGGGATGCACTTGTAATCCTTACACTGCAGATGGGCAGATCCTTGGGACTCACTGGCCAGCCAGCATAGCCAAATTAGTGAGTTCCAGGCAATGACTGGAACTCACTAATATACTCTTATTTTCTTAAGGTAGAATCTCGAACTCATCGGCACAGGTGACAACTTCCTGAACAGAAGACCAACAGCTCAGGATCTAAGACCAACAATCAATAAATGGGACCTCATGAAACTGAAAAGCTTCTGTAAGGCAAAGGACACTGTCATTCAAACAAAACGGCAGCCTACAGATTGGGAAAAGATCTTCACCAACCCCACATCTGACAGAGGGCTAATATCCAAAATTTATAAAGAACTCAAGAAATTAAATGCCAAGAAACCAAATAATCCACTCAAAAAATGGGGAACAGAGCTAAACAGAGAATTCACAAAGGAAGAATCCCTAATGGCTGAGAGACACTTGAAGAAATGAGAAATGGAACTCAAGATGACTCTGAGATTTCATCTCACACCTGCCAGAATAGCTAAGATCAAAAGCTCAAATGACAGCACATGCTGGCAAGGTTGTGGAGAAAGGGGAACACTCCTCCATTGCTGATGGGAGTGCAGGCTTGTGCAACCACTATGGCGGTCAGTCTGGCGATATCTTAGAAAACTTGGAATAGCTCTACCTCAAGATCCAGCCATACCACTTCTGGGTAAACATCCAAATGATTCCTCACCGAATCACAAGGAAGTTTCCTCATCTATGTTCATAGCAGCCTTATTTGTAATAGCTAGAAACTGGAAACAACCCAGACATCTCTCAACCAAGGAATGGATAAAAAAAAACCTGTGGTACATCTACACAATGGAATACTACTCAGCCATTAGAAACAAGGAAATCATGCAATTTGCATCCAAATGAATGGAACTAGAGAAGCTCATCCTGAGTGAGCTAACCCAGACTCAGAAAGATGCACATGGCATCTATTCACTTATAATTGGATTTTAGCCATATAGTACAGGATAACTATGCTACAACCAATGCACCAAAGGGAACATGAACATAGACTTTGTTTCCTGTCAATGAGACATTTTGCCCTAGTGATGCTGCCTTGTAGGCCCCCAATGTAGGAGGAGGCTCTTGGCCCTCATATGACTGCTGAACTGAGGTGGGGGACTGATATGTAGGGACACTCCACTCCAGAGGAGTGTGATGGAAGGGATAGGGGGTAGGGGGTCGGAGGGTGGGACTGGGAGGAGTGGAAAGAGGGCACTATGATGGAGATGTAACCTGAAGTAATAAATAAATATTAAAAAAAATAAAATAAGATGGATGGCAGCGAGGATCTATAATTGAGGTTGTCTTTTGGCTTTCACATGCACACATTCATATCTACAGACATATTTGTATCTGCACATACATGAACATGTGTACACACACCTATCCCCCCCCCCAATGTGATCTAATATATCAAGAGACTAGAGGTATCTGTGGTCATCTTGACAAAATGCAACATTCATGCAGGAAACCCTCAGCAAAAGAAACCTCCTTCAAGGGATAGAAGGCCTGGGCAGAACTTCTCAGCAGCCAGTTTGAAAGCTTCCTTTAACTTTGGGAACAAGGCAGGAAAAGCCACTCTTCTCAATCGTGCTCAGCTACATTACAGGAGTCCTGGTGTGACAGGCAAGGGAAAGACACTAAGAGAGGAAGCTGAAGCCGGGCGTGGTGGCACACGCCTTTAATCCCAGCACTTCGGAGGCAGAGGCAGGTGGATCACTGTGAGTTCGAGGGCAACCTGGTCTACAAAGTGAGTCCAGGACAGCCAGGGCTGTTACACAGAGAAACCCTGTCTCGAAAAACCAAAAAAAAAAAAAAAAAAAAAAAGAGAGGAAGCTGAGATAAGAGAATACCAAACAGACTTACTTGTGAAGGACACAATCTTCTGGAAAATCACAGTCTGCAGAAAACTACCAAGGTGGACTGAAATGAGGCTCAAAAAACTACCAAGGTGGACTGAAATGAGGCTCAAAAAACTACCAAAGTGGACTGAAATGAGGCTCAGAAAACTACCAAGGTGGACTGAAATGAGGCTCAGAAAACTACCAAGGTGGACTGAGATGAGACTCAGCGATGGTGCACACCTTGTCTTAGCATTCAAATCCCAGGAATCAAATGAGTGATCATTCAAAAACTTCATGCATTTGCACAGTGTATTTTGATCCTATTCACCCATCATTGTCTCCCTCCAAGTCCCCCTAGTACCTCTCATCCTGTCTGTGTCCCAACTTCATGTCCCAATCAAAATCCTAACATGAATAGGGAAGGATTCCCCTGTCCAAGGTCTCACCCCTGGCAGAAGAACTATGAACAGGGTGGTTGCTGAGGAAGGGTGAGTCATTCTCCTTTAGAGATGAGGATGTTAATAAGTTGCCCATTCTTCGGTGGATAGCCCCACACCCATGAACATATTGGCAGCTAACTGGACTCAGGGTTATCAATAACAACAATACATTGAATTTTATAGGGCCACAGGATATATGAAAGAAAGTCAACTGCATCTCTGTGCTCAGCCCTTCCTGTCTTCAAGTTTTGCACCAGTAGATTCAACCAACTGCAGATGGAATATAATTTAAAATTTATGTCTGTACCAAACACGTACAGACCTTACTACAACTACTATGTGTAGGGATGGTCAGATGCCTCAGGGAATGACAGCACTTGCTATGTAAGCCAGATGTCCTGAGTTTGATCCCTGGAACTCACAGTAGAAGGAGACAACAGACTCTTAGCAGCCTCCACATGCATGCTGTAGCAGACATGCCTGCACACACACACACACACACACACACACACACACACACACACACACACACTATAAAATAAAACTTTTTTTTTTTTTAAGAGAAGGTCTTGCTATGTAGCCTTGGCTAACATGGAACTTACTATGAAGATCAGGCCTTGAAGTCACAGAGACCACTTGCCTCTACCTCTCCATACTGAGAATAAAGCTGTGTGCACCACACCGAGCCTACTAAAACTCTAAAAAGAATACTGCGTGTAAATTAGAATTTCATCAAACCCCTCCGTGGCATTTATTGAGATGAGCTTTTTCTTCTTTGGTGTTTGGCTTGTAAACTGCTTGGAATTCAACTGTCTCTGTACACCTGTGCTTCTGACATCTCGGGCCATGGTTCCCCTTCTTGAGTTCAATCGACTAATAGTTCACATTTGCATGTGATAGTCCATAATTTTCTTTTTTGAATCAGTTTTGATCTTCTGACCAAGGTTATTCTACCTCATAAAATGCATTAGGCAATATATAGCCTTTTCCTTACCAGAAAGGCCCTGACTCGGTGGTAATTCCTAAACATCTCGAAACATCTGCAATTGAGTATCTGTTTAGTTTTTCCTCATGATTCTTGAATATTTTTTAAAAATTAAGTGCTCGTGTTTTGTGTGTGTGTGTGTGTGTGTGTGTGTGTGTGTGTGTGTGTGTGTGTGTGTGTGTGTGAGACTGAAGACAGAACTCAGGGAGGGCCTAGTGTACTTACTTGTACATGGTAGGCAAGGACTCTATGACTGAGTTACATCCCCAGCTCTCTTTTTTTTTCTAGGTTTTATTTTGTGGCAAATCTTACTAACTTGCCAAAGCTGGCTTTAACTCACTTTGTAGTCCAAGCAAGCCTTGAACTTCTGATCTTCTTGCCACAGCCTTGGAACCATTTTTTTTGATTTCTACTTTTATAAAATTATTTTTGATTTCATGTTTTAGCTCCCTGTGTGTTGTGATTATAATTTTCTTTCATAATGGTCAGTAGTTAGGAGCTGGAGAGATAGCTCAGTGGTTAATACCAAATACTCTTCTAAAGGACATGGATTCAATTCCCAGGCTCACAAAGAGTAACTCCAATTCCAGAGGCTCAACATACTTTCATGACCTCCTCAGGTGTCAGGCATGCATGTGGTAAACATACATACAAGTGGGCAAAATACTTAGTACACATAAAAATTTTTTTAAAAATCTTTAAAAAAGACCAGTAGTTGAATATATGTTCAATTTTACTATTTTTCCATTTTCTCTTTTAAAATGATCTCTTTCCTTGTGATGTTTGGTGCTGTGCTTTCTAACTACTGTATTTGAATTCTTCACAAATTATTGCTTCTAGAAAGAATTCTTCATACATCTCAGAATACTAGCAAGTAGTATATTAATTTTAATTATGTCTTAAATGCCTGTGGTTTTAAATTTTTATTTACTGCCGGGCGGTGGTGGCGCACGCCTTTAATCCCAGCACTTGGGAGGCAGAGACAGGCGGATCTTTGTGAGTTCGAGGCCAGCCTGGTCTACAAAGTGAGTCCAGGACAGCCAAGGATACACAGAGAAACCCTGTCTCGAAAAACCAAAAAAAAAAAAAAATTTTTTTTATTTATTTATTGAGTGTGTGTGTGTGTGTGTGTGTGTGTGTGTGTGTGTGTGTGTATGCAGAGGGGAGGGAGTTACAGGCAGTGTGCCTGATGTAGGTGCTGGGAACCAAACTCTGGTTCTCTGGAAGAGCAGAAAGTGCTCATAGCCACTGAGCCATCTCTCCAGCCCCCAACTGTGGCTTTTAAGAATCTATTTTAAATTCTTGATGGTTGAGGACTATCTATGTGTGCCATGGGAAAAGCCCAGAACAGCACCGAGAAGAGATTTCAGCTGCCACTGGCATTGCTGTTCCTGATGTGAGTGGCCCCAGGTGGTCACTAGAAAGAAGGGGTTGCATGTGTCTGGAGCCCTGCTACCAGTCAAGTGCTTAAGGATGTCTGGCATTCTATTATTCACTTCTATCATATTTCATTGCAGAAAAAAGGATGTCAACAAAATCATATTTCTTTTGGGGGGCATTGTAGAGGTCTCATGAGGCCTAGAATCTGGACATTTTAAAATAAACTTGTGGGGAATTTCTGCTGATAAGGTAGAAGTCTGGCATTTCTGAAAAGCCCTCTGAACTCAGTGCCAAATGATGGACTCCCTTTTTTCAGTGGAACACTCCTCCTCTCTCTGATCAGAGGATCCCAGATCCTCTAAGTAAGACCTGTCACCATAGTCCAACTCTTAGAAACCCACCCAGCGAACACCTGGAAATTTCTGAAAGTACTTCCCAATGCTAATGATGTGTGTTGGTGCCTTGGCTTTCAGCCAATGCCATTTGTCTATGCCTCTAACCTACCTGAAGTTTTTCCCCCACTCCTACTGCCCGTGGGTTAATTAGGTATTACATTTCCTTTCTTCTGATAGGATGATACCCAGTAAATCATACACATTCATCTCCAAAACCCCTCCCAAAGGTTTATAATGTCTCTGATTCACGAAATAAACCCTCTTTCTCTATGCCTCCAACGTGACTGTCTGAGTCTGGCTGTTTATTTTGGGTCTGGGAGAAAAGCACTCTTCCTTCTATGAAGAGCTTGCCTATGCAGCTGCCTAGCGCGTCTTCCACCTCTGGCAACTGGTTAGTCTTTGAGCATACAGAGCACCAGGTTTCTGCCTTGCTGCCACTGGCAGCCTAGCTAGACTAGGGTCATGCTCACCCCATTGGCAGCCTCCAAACCCCAACAAGAGGTGCTGAGCTTCTGCTGCCTCTCCTGCCCATCTGCCTGGCCCGGCTCAGGTAGCCACCCTTCTCAGCTTGGACCTTCTGGAGGAGCTGCATTTCCGACCTGATACCGGACCAGTTCCCCACTGGAAGCCACAAATACTACGTGCTTACAAAATAAATTTGTATTTATTTTCTTTATTCGTTATATGACATGTAGCATTTTGTAAAACAATTTGGTCAACCTTGTTACTTGAAAATTTTATCTCCTTCATTTATCGAAAGCTGGCAGAACCAATGTATCTCCTGTAATGAGTTGCTGATTTTAGTCTCAATATGCAGTATTGCTGAATTTGTTTCTCTCACAGTTTACTCCCCACATTTCTTCTCATCTCAGCTTGCCTGATTCCTTCTCTGTGTCCCCTGCTCAGAATTCAGCACAGATTTCTAGATTGTCTTCATGGATACTTGCCTGTGAAGAATTGTCCCTCTAATGCAGCTAGCAGAGAGGAGGCACTTTGCTTCTTAGGAAGAGTGAGTGCTTTATGAGTTCTGTGGTGGTGAGGGTCGTGGGACGTATGGCCTGTGTGGTATGTGTGCACATGTATACCTCTATGTAGTATATATGTGTATGGAACTGTGTGTGCACATATGTGTGCTATGTGTACATATGTATGGGAAGTTTGTATATGGGTGTACACGTGTGTAGTGTGTGCACATATGTGTGCTATGTGTGCAAGTGCATATCTATGTGTGGTATGCATAAGTGTGGTATGTGTATGTGTGTGTATACCTGTGAAGAGTGGGAAATTACTCTCAGCCCCAATTGTGCAGCTTTGAGTAGGTCATGTCAGATGGCTCCCTCCTCTGGGATTCATCTGGAACCCACTTGGGGGTCTCAGATTCAGGGTTATATGGCTGCCCTGGGGAAGTCCATTCCTGGGCACAAGGCTATGTCCAGCGTAGCTCCTCTGTCCTCTGAATGCCTTTGTTGTGGCCTTCGCTCATGTGAGATCAGGTCAGTCTGTGTGTGTATCTCCTAGTGGTTATTCTTTCCTGGACCACAGTGCCCTCCTGGGAGTACCCAGGCCCAGTGACACATTCTGTTGCTTCCCACCTGCTGTTTTCACGTGTGTACATCTAGACATGTGGTATATACTCCACATGTATGCTTGTGTGAACCCACAGTGTTTGTGTTTACACTCACTCCCGTAGGGCCAGACTCTGGGTTGGGTATGAAATACCACCCCAACACGAGTGGGCACTGAGGACCCTCCTACAGAATGGGAAAGATGTTGAAATATGATGAAATATGGATGTTGCCAGGCTCATCCCAGCTGCTCCCAAAGCAGCCACCAGCCCCCAGCCTGCCAAGAGCACAGGTGCCTCCAGGTGTCTGTCAGTCTCCTCGTTGGCACAGGTTCCTGCCAGACTTTAACAAAAGATGGCAAGTCCCTGTTTTAACAGGTGTAGCCAAATCTGTATTATACGTCTTCCAGGGGCATCTGAGTGGGAAGTTTCAAGAGGAAGCCTGGCTAGCCAGGTGTTTCAAATGGAAATCGTTTGCTAAGCGATTTGAAGTTAATGAAAAACAGCATACCACCTTCATTCTCTCAAGTGGCTTTTTATAAATCTTCCTATTTTCCTTGCTTCGTTAAAGACAGACTTAGGAGATAGCAAACAAGTACAGGATTAACAAGATAGAACTGGCTTGGGGAATGATTTTCTCCCCTAAATATGAAAGCACCCTAAGGCTGAAGTACAGAAACAAAAAGCTGATGCCAAATGTGGATACCTGCAAGCTGGTTTTTTTTTTTTTTGTTATTGTTGTTTTTTTCGAGACAGGGTTTCTCTGTGTAGCCCTGGCTGTCCTGGACTCACTTTGTAGACCAGGCTGACCTCGAACTCACAAAGATCCGCCTGCCTCTGCCTCCCAAGTGCTGGGATTAAAGGCGTGCGCCCCCACTGCCTGGCCTTTTTTTTTTTTTTTTTTTTTTTTTTTGTAACCTCCTCTTCCAAGGGCATAAGCACAGTGAAGATTTAGTCACACACACTTCATAGGAAGGACAGAAAGACAGGAAATGACTGGGGATGCCAACCCCCTACAGAGCTGGGCAGGACGACCAGACTCCACCTTAGCCTATGTCAGTCTCTGGCACTCAAAAACTATATAGCGCTGCCAGGGAGGCGCAGAGCCAGGGCTTCTAAGAACTTGTAAGGACTGGAATTTGGAAGGCTTGAGGCAGGCCTGCCTGTACCTACTGCAGCTCCTGGACAGTTCCAACTTGCAAAGCCTCTCCATTCTGTAGGAGGGTCCTCAGTGCCCACTCGTGTTGGGGTGGTATTCCCTACCCAGCCCAGAGTCTGGCCCTAAGGGAGTGAGTGTAAACACAAACACTGTGGGTTCACACAAGTTTGCATGTGGAGTATATACCACACGTCTAGATATACACACACGAAAGTACGCAGCACTTGCCCTGCCCCCAGCTTTCTTCTGATTCTGCTACCTACCCTTCCCAATCCAGGACTGCATAGAGGGGGTTTCTACACTGCACAGGGTCTGGAAGCCTGGCTGGGGTAGGAACCAGCACGGCCCACACTCACCCTGTGACCCGCTCCAGAAGCTGTTTTTCTGGGCAGCTGTGACTGGGTTGTTGGGGACAGGCCAGCTCAGTGACATGCTGCCTGGTACCTTTGGGTGCTCAGCAATAGGGCAAGATGGAGAAACCAGTAGTAGGCCACGGCCGCAGCAGGGGGGCAGGATGTGGTGGGGAGGATCCATACTCCTCTTTAAGTGGAGTGGGCCTCAGGGTGCCCAGAGATGCCTGGTGGGGACATGCCCACCCCCTTGAGCCTCAGGCAAGATGGCTCCCTGGGAGGTGAAGGTCAGGCCACATTCCTTGCTGAAGCTGGAATTCTGACATCAGATTTTCCATGCTCGCATGTGGGGGAGGAGCCGGCTTTGTGCCAGAAGTGCAGGAGTAGCAAATGGGGGAAGGGCAGAGCAGCTGAGGCTGTCTCAGGCTTCATAGGCCCAGGGTCCAAAGAGAGGAAGGCTCTGTGGTGCACCAGCCACCTCGAGGGGCCTTGCTGCCCATTTCTTTTCCTCTGGAGCATCTCTGGCAGCAGCGACTTTCTCATCCCAGCCGGACCTTGCTGAGTCACAAGGGGGTTGGGTTAGAGAACACTAAAAATAGCTGGCGGCTAGCTGGGCCAGCACTGGAAGTTATAATTAGGAGTGGATGGAGCCATCCTCCTGGGCGGGTCTCACTGTGCAGAGCTGCTGGAGAGCCAGGAGTTTGGCCAGGGGCTGTGGGGGCTCCAGTATCCCACCTTGGTTGCTTAGGAGGGTGGCTCAAGTTGGACTTATACCCTGGTTCCTTGGCCTGACCTCCATCCTGATGCACCCTGAAAACTACAGTGTGGCTGCTCCTGACTCTAACCTCTGGTCAGGGAGACCCTTCATGCCTTCTTTGGTTCTGACTCCAGGAATTCGCCGTCTGTGGGGTCTTTTACTGGACACAAGGAGGCACTCAGTCCTTGGGTTCTTTCATTTGGCATGAGGAAGCAAGGGAAAACAAAATGCAGGGTCCTCGCTCAAAAATGACTAAGAATTTGAAGGCAAGCCTAGAACCTGAGGGCGGTGCTCGTGCCCAGGCCACAGGCCAGGAAGCCAGCCTACATTCTTCTCCTGAGGTCATCTGGCCTGTAGGGGTGTGTAGGTCATCTGGTACAGACAGAAAAGACTTGAATCTGTAACCTGTTTCCACCTGGAAAACAGCCACATACAGCACCCCTCCACCCCAATCTCTGCATTTATCAACTTCAGACAAAGGACCCTCACCCAAGACTCTGCCCCTGAAGCCTTACACTGGACAGGGCTTTGAACCCTCAGTCAACCCTTAAGTTAGTTTCTGAGGTTCTGGCCCCAGACAGACCCACCCCAGGTCACTTTCCTATCTCAAAACAGTGGCACTTTTGTAACCAAAGGCTAGGGAACCAGACAAGCCCATTCTCAGCTGACCTTCACAGCCCCCAGCTCCAGCCAGACACAGCACCCTGTGGAGACAGACCTCTGCAGGCAATCCTGGCCCCCAATGCAGGCAGAGTGTAGGGGTGAGCAGTTCACTCTGAAAACAGCTTTCTGGCTATAAAAAGATACTGTTCCCTGTAAACAATACAAACCATTAAAAAAAAAAAAAAGGAAATATCCTCTCCCAGAGCCCCCAACACATGCTGAAGTCTTGTCTGCATGTCATTATAGGAGGGGTATGTCAAGGATGGTCCATGTCCTGAATCCAATAGGAGCATTTCCTATGCCATCCTGTTTGAATAAACCTTTCCTGTGTTAATGCTCATATCTGATAGTTGAGTCAATTGACGAGACTCATGTTTGTCAGTAGACATTTATGTGGGTCTGCGTTTTTATTTCTGTCTTCTTTTTCTCAGTATTGGGGCTTAAATTAAACCTAGGCCCTTACCTATGGTAGGCAAACACTTCAACTGAGTTCCCTCCACAGCCTGACTCCATCTCTACCGGCTTCTAATATTCCTCAGAGAAACCTCCCAAGAAGGGTCAAGTAACAGTCTGTGTTAAGACTTTTGTTTGTTTGTTTTGGGGTTTTACTTTTTTTCCCCAAGATAGGGTTTCTCTATGTTGTTCTGGCTGTCCTGGAACTCACTCTGTAGACCATGCTGGCTGGCCTTGAACTCAGAGATCTACCTGTCTCTGCCTCCTGAGTGCTGGGAATAAAGGTGTGTGGCACCACCACCCACACATGGTTCTGTTAAGACTTTTCAAATTTTATTTTATTTTCAAGACTGAGTTTCTCTGTGTAGTCCTGGCTGTCCTGTAGATCAAACTGGCCTCAAAACTCAGCGATCCACCTGTCTCTGGCTCCTGAATGCTGGGATTAAAGGCATGCAACCCCTTGCCCAGCCTCCTGCTAAGACTTTGAAACTATCGGGAGTCTGCAGTTCTAAATTTTATTATCCTCACTGGTCGGAGCTACTGACCTTGAAGGAATCCCATGGCGCCTGCCTCCAGCTCTGTTTAAACCTCTCCTGTAAAATGAAAGGAGTTTTGTTTTTGTTTTGCTTTTTCTTTCCTCAGGCCTTGTGGGATGCACCTGGGAGATAAGAACAGCCCATTGACATGGGGCAAGTGGCCAGCTGCCTGGAGGATAGGTCCTTCTTATTCTGGATAACCATCTCACCTCTGGCCTCTGCACTCTGGTTCAGACATAGCCTCCAGGGCTATCCACTAGAAAAGAGCGTGATGGAGGGCCTTATCACCAAGCATCCTCCCTCCATTTAGGGCAGAGGTCAGGCAGAGTGTCTGGCCCTCATGTGTGTCTGCAGTCCTCAAATACTGCAGGATCTGGGAAGTTGTCCTTCCCTGAGGGTTAGTTTCAGATCTTCTCTGCTGCTAAAGATCTGTCACAGGACAGTGTAAAGAAACCCTGAAGCACAGAGCTGGGACCATGAGGACATTCTGCGTAGGGATGGCTGCACATTGAAGAACTCCATGACCATGAAATCTTAGTGTGATCATTTCCATGATAAAACATATATTCAGGCCACCTGAATTCCTGTTCCTCAGCCATGGTCACTTAAATTCTTATTCCTTTTGGCACAAAGGCTACAAGCTGCATCAATACTGCTCCTCTTGGCCTCAACACCCTGGTTTTCAGGAAGCCCCAGGGGAAACAGGAACTCCTCCCAGCCCAGAATTTCACTGGGTGGGTAGGTGAGCTGGGGAATTGCAATGCTCTAGCAAATACTAACAAGGATATCCCCTAAGAAGGATTGCCAGGAAACTTCTGCCGATGATAAACACTATCCAGAGAGACTCCAGCTTGAGGGGTGCAGAAGATAAGGTTGTCTGTGATCATCCCTGGGAAGTACAGCCCTATCTATACACATGGCCACTAAGACAATGCTGGGAGTCTGGAAGCTGAGGTTGGGATTCTTTGGGTATTTCTGTTTAAGGGGGCACCTTTTCTGCACCCCCTAAATGCCCACAGCATGGGCCTATCCTCCACATGAACCAGACACTGAGTCACATGGTTTCTCTGATGATACCCCTTAGAACATTCTAGATGCCCTTCTTGAGTAGTGTCACATATTAAAAAAAAAAACAAACAGAAAGATACCAGATCTACACTTGTCCATTTCATTATGAACAGTCACTGTGGGGCAAAGGAGACTGCAAGCTGTCACCTTTGCTATTTGCCTTGGGGATGCTGGGCTTCCCAATGTCTTCATGTCACCTGTAAACTCTGTATCCATGTCATGCAGCTGTGCACATGGGGATTACTGAGAAACTTTCCTGTCAGTGGAGTCACCTGCTGGGTGACAGCCTAGAGGGAGAACATCTGTGGTCTACATGGTGACTGACAGTCTAACCCCTGGTGGCAGGGTGAGCTTGCAAGCATGCCTTTTGCCAGAATCTGAGCTGCTTGTAAAACCTTCAGCCCCAAGGACAAGTCCATCAAGGGCCCAACTGCCATTATGACATTTATCACTGAAAGTGATGTCTGTTCAAAGACTGAGGGGGAAACTGAGGCAGTTATGGGATACAAAATCATTGAGCAGTGACTGCTAAGTGTCATTCACCAGGACAAGCTGGGCTTTCCAGGGGCAGATGACACCTGTAACAAGACCTGATACATTCTGGCCCCTAGGGCTGGAGGCAAAGAGCTGGCTGAGAGAGCTATGAAGAAACAAGAACCAGCAAAATGGACAGACGACCAGAAACACTGGAGGACTGGGTTGCTGTGCTGCTCCTCCTCATGTGGATTGTGTAGGACAATCTTAGGAGTGAGTGGCTAAAGGGGGAAAACAGAGCTTCTGTGGACCCCAACCCTGGGCATGTTGCTCCCCCCATTTCTCTTACCTCCACAGCATGTGCTTACAGAAGGCCCATCAGATATCTGGTGGATTCCCATCTTCATGGGCCCCTGGAAACCATGAGGTGGGACACCTCAGAAGCAACCACCTCTCTGGCCATGAGCAAAGCCAGTTCTGTGACATAATGTCCACAAGGGCCTCATCCAGTTCTTTTGTGGACACTATTAATTTGTGCCTATCTATGTGTCCAGCAGTGTTGGGGCCAGATTAGGAACCATGCAAATAAAGAGGTAGGGGGCTAGAGAATAGAGGTTGACTCGTAGGCTGGGAAGACTATTTCTGAGACCACTCAAGTGGACACTATGCCCTGGTGGCTGGTGACTTACTCACCCAGCTTGTGGGAGTGCAAGCTCTAGAACAGGTTCAACCTGGGGCAGCTGCAGGCCTGAGTGGTGGGCTGGGCAGGTCCCATGTGTGGCTGGGATCTGCCAGAACCCAGGTGAGCTTGCAGCACCCTCTCCCAGCTCTGGTGGCTAGATCTCTGGGAACAGGCAGTCAGGCAACAACTACACCCAGGCCTGGGATCCAGCCAGTGCTAACTGAAAAGGGCACAATGCACCCTATGACCTCTTGGCCTAGGGCTCTGACTTATGGCAGTCCCTGTCTTCAGGATGACACTCTGATTCCCAGCTCAGCCTTCAGGGTAGCATCCAGTATGTGGGGGAAGTGGGAGGGAGCTGGTAGCATGGGCAGGGGGGCCCTAGGATGGGAAACAGTCTGCCTGGAAGAGGGCACTTTCATAGTCTTACAGTCTACCTCTTCTGTCTAGTCAGTGGTCCCCAAGTAGGCCCCAGATAAGAGGCAAAGAAATGCTAGAAAGGCACCCATGTGTCTCCTGGGATTCCGGCATGACTGTTCTGGGGTAGAGGAAGTGAAGTAAAACAGGAGGAAGCCATGTAGGAGCAGCTGGGCCCCCAGCTCTGAGCCCCAGCATGCAGCAGGGCCAGGATGAGCCCCTGCCAGACACGCCCACCATGGCCTTTGCTGCCTCCCTGCCCGATGAATTACGGAAACTTGGCACTGATGTTGGCCAGGATCCTTGTTCCAAAACTGGGCCTTGCCCCGTGCCAGGTGGAGCTGGTTGAGGCCTGGAGACCCAGCTCTGGCCAAGCACTGATCCAGCTGCGGGGCCTGCTGGCAAAGCTCTTTGTCCCATTGCTCCAGGAAATGGAAATGTGCCTGTAGCTTTTCATTTTACAGCTGCTTTTACTTTATAAGTCTCTGCTTAAAATAGCTCTGAGTGGGGCCTCTGGTTTACCTTTCCTGAGGTTGAAAGCAGTCGGCTCTGTGGCTCTGTGCTGTCAAGAGCCTGAGGGAGAGGTGGGGAGGAGGAAAGGTTGGCCGGAAAGTATCTCTTCTTTTTATATAATTCAGGGCTGTGATGCTTATATTCTGAAAGTTAAGTAAATACTGTATTCATTCTTGAAGCTTATTTTATTCTATGCAGACTAGAAGGGTCATACATGAGTTAAATATGACAAAAAGACACCCTGACCCACAAAATGCCACAGGAACTGGATGGGAGGTTCTTCCATTCAAGCCCCTGTCTTACATTAATCTCAAAGGGTGGCATGACTGTGTGGTACATCACCTTAAAGATGGGGAACTGAGACTGGAAGATTCAGTGGTTGATCCAAAGTCATGCCACTATCAAGGGTGAATACCAAGGGACGGTGCCTGAAGGCCCTGCCCAAGCCAGCCTGGCCAGGGGGGTCCATTGTGGAGATGCTTACTTAGAGGCTACTGCCAACCTTTTAGATATCCTTGGAGGAAAGGGACAAAGCCTACATACCCTTAAGGAATGGGTCTCCTAAACTGTTGCCTGGCCACATTCTGGGAGCTCTGGCTTCCTGTTCACAGAATTCAGAGGACAGGACAGAACATAGGGGTAGGAGGATCTCATGAGTGCCACGGTGTCCCACACCAAGCTGCACCTGACTTGGGCAAAGTACAAGGCACAGGTGGGCTGACTTCCACCAATGAGCACTAGCCCATAACAAGGAGCTGGTGGGCACCAAGGAAGTTCAGCAGACACCTGGAAGTAAGTTGATACCCAGGGCTTGAATCAGTCATACTTTGGCCAGCACTCCATGACCACAAGAGCTGCAAGGCCTCATCTATACATTTACCTTTTGTCTGTTTTTTTAAAAATAGGTGCATTCTGTGTTGGTGAAATGATCCAAATCCAGGCCAAATTAAGTTATATAAAGGCAGGTTTATTGGATATGAGAGAGAAAGAGAAACAATGTGCACACACAGAGATAGAGAGAGGAAAGAGACAGAGACAGACAGGGAGAGAGGGAAGTAAAGGAGAGGGGAGAGGGGAAGAGAGGGAGAGGGAGAGAGAGGGAGAGAGAGAGAAAAAGAGAAAGAGAGAGAGCCCTCAAAATGTCTGGGTTATATAGGAAAGGGCTTCTGGGGGTGGGGCATGCCCTTTAACGGATAGAAACTGAGGCATGCTGGGAGATTCTGGAGATCAGGTCCCGACTCTGAAGACCTAACACTTCCATACGGAGCTCACAAGACTTACACTCTGGTCCTTGGGTGACTTTCTGCAGTCCCCAGGCTCATAGAGGAGGCTCTTAAGTTCTTATGCAGGACTTGCTTTGACAGCGAGAAGAGGAAGTATGGTGAGCCCTTAGCCCCATGGTCAGTTGCAGAGCACTGCTTAGGGATGACAGTTTGTGACAGGAATCGGGCCTAGGCAGGTGGCTCAGAAACTCCACATGGGAGGCAAGAGGTAGAGGAGCTTGGCGTAGGCGCGGTGAGAATCAGAGTGTCACCCTGATCACAGGAACTGCCATAAAGTGAGAGCTCCAGATTGAGAGGCAGTGGAGAAAGCAAGCCCCCTTTAGTGAACACTGCCTGGATCCATGGCCTGGGTAGAGCTGCTGCCTGGTGGCCTGATCCCAATGACCCAGTCACTAGAGCTAGGAGAGGGACACCTGACAGGGGAGAGTCTATAGGACCCAGTCACACATGGTGCCTGCCCAGCCCTCCATTCAGCCTGCAGATGCCCCAAGTTGAGCCTACTTCTGATTCTCTCCCCCTGTCCTGCTCCCAGGCCACAAAGTTGATTACACCAAGGGTCTTCCAAGCCTTGCCCAGAGCCATGTCTCCCTGAATATAGCTACTTGGCTACCTGTGTTAGGTACTATGAACCCCACAGTGCCTAGCTTGCTGTATTTATGCTATCTTTGTCTCTGTCTCTCTCTCTCCCCTCAGAATATCTCCACCCTCTCTGTCTCCTTCATCCAAGGTGCTGTAACTATATTCTTACTAGCCCACCTGACTGCAGCAGCTGGGCAGCCTGGACCCCACTGAGCCTGGAACTATAGACAGGAGAGAAAGATTACACCTAGAGAAGTCTTAGAAGCCACTCCCCATAACCCAGCATGTGTAGCTGGCTGTTGGCCACACAGAGCAGGGTTATAGCCATTAAAGTTATAGGATCTGCAGTCTCATAGCCAGCTGGTTTGTTATCAAGGATCCCTGAAGAACATGATAGGAGATTTGCCAGTGAGTTCCAGGGAAGAACAGTGTAGTGCAAATCTGTATCACACTGCTGAGGACCCAGGATGCTGGAGAAGGATGCTTGGTCATGAGCTTGATACCAACCAGGGTTAGGCAGGGTCTAGTTGGGGACCTGCCAGACGAACCCTGTGGCCCAAGCCATCAAACCCCTGCCCTTAACACAAGCCCTGAACTTCACACCCCTAAGTTAATATTCTGGCTACACCTGGCTCTGTTTGGCCTTCCACATAGAAGGGTCTGTAGAGAAATGAGTACAAGCCAGTTCTCAGAGCTACCCATTAGCTGTCTTATGAAGGACTAATCTCTCAAGGTGATTCTTCCTTGAGAGATAAGGCCTTCAAGACTGGAGACACACTTAAGAGAGCCCCTCACTTCAGGTGGGTGCACCTGAGTGACTTACCTGTGGGAAGGGACTGCCACTTCCAGCCACAGAGCTATCTATCATCAGTCTACTTCAGGACAGACAGTGGGGCCCAGTGACTCAGGCCTGATTCATTTCTTATCTTGTACAGGGATGAGGCAGTGAGCAATAGGTGGGAGGGTGTCCCCTCCTTGCTCTCTCTTAGCAGGCCACTCCTTAGGTTGGGGAGGGGTTGGGTGGTCCCTATAATGCTGGCTTCTCTTCTCTGTTCCACCTGTCCTGCCCTATATCCTATACTGAGGCCCCTGGAGGCTGAACCCAGGTTTCAGAAGGATTCAACACAGAAGAGGGCTGTGGAGAAATGAGCTGCGTACTTCTTCCCTGTCCTCTCTGGGCTGGGCTGTCCTAACCACAAACCCTTGGGTAGATATCCGTCCTCCACATGTGGCTATCTAGGGCTCTATTTGGATAGTCCCCTTCTCTATCCTTGCAGATGTTGGCTTATACACACAGTCTGAACTTGTCTCCAGATTGAACAATTGCCCCTATTTGGGCTAGAGTCTCTTCGGTAAACACCCCATTCTATCAGTTGGCTGACATACTATATCCATGGCTTGTCTCTAACTCAAATTCTATGCTTATGAAGGTTTTTTTCCCTGGTTTTATAAATACTTCACATCAGAGTTCAGCAGCAGTAGCATCCTTTGCTTCTGGCCTTAAAGAATCACATTCTTTTTCAATTGACAGGTGGTGTCCCCTCATCCCACTCTCCATCCTTCACAAAGGAAGCTTCACAAGGTCATATCATCACTCTGATGTATGGTCAAAGCCTCTCCCTGGGCTCCAGCTTGCATAAGCTGAAGTGTACTCCCATTCCATTGAGAGTGTTGCCCTGTGGGCTGGTGCTCTAGGGATTTGAGAAACTGGACATGTTAGTGCCTGGCCTGATGGCAGATCTCAGTCTGGGTGCTGATTTTCAGGTAAAGCTATTGACTCTGAGGTCCCTGAGCTGGGCCCAATCTGACAGGTCCAGGAATCTGTGTCTTTTTTTTTTTTTTTTTTTTGGTTTTTCGAGACAGGGTTTCTCTGTGTAGCCCTGGCTGTCCTGGACTCAATTTGTAGACCAGGCTGGCCTCGAACTCGCAAAGATCTGCCTGCCTCTGCCTCCCAAGTGCTGGGATTAAAGGCGTGCGCCACCACTGCCCAGCTGGAATCTGTGTCTTTATCAGGCAAGTCATCTTTGGAGAGGAGACACATAGCAGCTCTCCATCTCTCTGTATCTGAGGCTCCCTGCATTCCTTCCTTTTCTTCCTTCTTTCCTTTTTATTTTATTTTATTTATTTTCTTTTTTAATTTTTCAAGACAAGGTTTCTTTGTGTAGTCCTGGCTGATCTGGAATTTGCTCTGTAGACTAGGCTGGCCTGAAACTCCCCCAGAGATCCACCTGTCTCTGCCTCCTGAGTGCTGGAATTAGCTATTTTCCTTGATGCTGTGGCAAACTACCTGCCAGGAAAAACAGAATGCACAGAAGGAAGGAACTGTTTTGGCTCACGATTTGAGGGTACAGTCCACCATGATAGGAAAGGCATGGCATCAGGTGCTTAAAGCAATAGGTCACCTTGCATCTGCAGTCAGGAAGCAGAGAGCCATGAATGTGGTGTTCAGCTTGCTTTATCCTTTTTATTTAGTCTGAGACCCCAGACCATAGGACAGTGCCACCTGCAGTCAGGGCTGGGTTTCCCATCTTGAGTAGCTTAATCTAGAAACTCCTTCATAGACACACCCAAAGGTTTGTTTTCATGGTGATCCTACATTCAAGTTGAAATTAGCTTTAACTATCATATCTCTGCCAGTCTTCTGACTGAGTGTTGTGTCCCCAGGGTCACCCCAGGTCTTGTTGCTCTTTCTCTGAGTGTAGGCTCTTAAACTCTCTTCAGACAGTACCCTGATTGTGTGAAGTGGGCTGTATCATCTATGGAAGACCATCCTCCCCATAGCAAGGAAGTCCCCCGGTGCATGTACAGCCTGAAGTCCAACTCACCCAAGGTCAAGTCAGCAAAGGGAGAGAGAAGATGTCCAGGAGAGAGAGTCAAACCGACAAGCATCCTGAGACTGGAAGGGGTTAATAAGTTTTAGTGTGCTGAGCAAGGAGTGGCTAGAACTCCCTCCTACACAGAAGTGATGGGAGGCCATCCCCCCTCTCGTCCCCCCACCACCGTGTGTGTGTGTGTGTGTGTGTGTGTGTGTGTGTGTGTGTGTGTGTGTATCCAGGATCATCAGAACTGAACCCTGTGTGTATTTGCAATGCCCAAGGAAGTCCTTCTTCTTGACAAGGAGGATTCGGGTTCCAAAGCTTTGGAGACCTGGGAATGGGCACCTGAACCTTTCTTTGTGCTCCATAGCTCAGGTAAGGAACTGGCCCATGACCTCTCAGGTAAGGAGAGCTTTGCTGGAGGAACCCTAGCTTAGCACCATAGGTTGTTCCTAAACCCTGTGTGTATTTAGGAGCAGAGCAAACTATAATCCTGCGGGCTCATTTCTGAGCATTGATCAGGCTCTGGGCCACCTGTATCCAACAAAACCTCTTCTGATCTGCCTACCTTTGCCCTGATCCATCTACATGCGGCGTCTTTCTGCTGTCCTTGCCAAGGGGCTGCTGGCATAGGGTGTTCAAATAGAGAGAGGTCTAGGATCCCTGGGGTTTACAAGCCAGGCGCAGAGAGAACAAATAGTGACTCTCAAGGCCTGGAAGACCTCAGAGAAGCCTCCTATGGTGAAGGGAGACCTCAGAGAAAGGAGACCTCAAAGAAGTCCCTTATTGTCTAATAAGGGGTTAGCAGAATGTCTCTTTATTTTCTCCTAAAATTTTAGTGTCTCGGGTCTAGGTTGTGTTCTGAGCTTTGTCTAGAAAATAAGTCACTGCTATTTCTAAGGTTCCCCAGGACTCTTCTAACTAACACAACTACTCCAGTTCCACTACTTGATTCTATACTCATTTGAGTATTGAAAAGTGAAGGCACCAGTTCCTGTGGGCATTTGTGCCATCTACAGTTCTGCTCTTAGGCAGAAGGAAACAGGATGATGGCAAGAAGGCAAAGGAAGAGGTACAGTCAAGATATTGACGCAAAAAGCCTGTATTCCTTTTTTTTTTTTTTTTTTTTTTTTAGTGAGACCAGTACCACTGCCAAATCAGGTGAGATTTTTACTTTATTTTTATTTGTTGTCATATTGTTTCTCAAGACAGGGTTTCTCTGTGAAGCTCTGGCTGTCTTAGAACTCACTTTGTAGACCAGGCTGGCCTTGAACTCAGAGATCTGCCCTCCTCTGCCTCCTGAGAGCTGGGGCTAAAGGTGTGTGCAACCATGCTGGGCGAGATTTTTATTTTTTAAAGAAGTACTTCATCTTAAAAATTATAATGTTAGCCGGGCGTGGTGGCGCGCGCCTTTAATCCCAGCACTTGAGAGGCAGAGGCAGGCGGATCTCTGTGAGTTCGAGGCCAGCCTGGTCTACAAAGCGAGTCCAGGATAGCCAGAGATATACAGAGAAACCCTGTCTCGAAAAACAAAAAAAAAAAAAAAAAAAAAAAAATTATAATGTTATGAATTGCCAAGAAAATATTTTACTTTACTCATATTTCAAAAAATAAACAATTTTAATTAAATTTATTTGTGATTTGGAAAAAAATCTGTCATGTATTTTCCATTCTCAGGTGTATTATAATTTAGCTTTAAATAGTTATACAGTGTTTATTTCAAACTTGCTGATATGATTGTCCACCTGAAACATTCAAGAGGCTGTCTAATAAATCATAAGGAGTGAAAATCAGAAGGACAGTGTTCAAATGTTAAATACTCTTCTACTTATAATCTTCAGCCAATTTGAGCACGTGGTAGAAGAAAATTCTAGAGTCAGTGAAAAAAACACATAAAATGACCAGGAACAAATCTAAGATATTCAGCATTAAAAAGTATAGATACAGGCTGGAGAGGTGGCTCAGAGGTTAAGAGGACTGGCTGTTCTTCCAAAGGTCCTGAGTTCAATTCCCAGCAACCACAGGGTGGCTCACAGCCATCTACATTGAGATCTGCTGCCCGGGCATATATGTAGAGCAAATACTGTATACATAATAAGCAAATAAATAAATGTTTAAAAAAAAAGTATAGATACAAAAATGATGCCAGTCAATATGTTAACATGAATGTGGGAAGGTTCAAGAGGCCTCCACCCTACACCATGAACTACTGACAACCAAGGGAGGCTGAGAGTGAGGCAAATAGTCTTCCCTAGGTAAGAGCACACCAGTTGGTCATCTAATACTGCACGCTCAGCTCTGAAGATATTTACATATAAGTAACATACGTATGTATAAAACTGTAACATCAGTACATATAAGACTGATATATGTATGTGTATATATATGTATATACATGTATGTGTATGTGAAAATGTAAAAAAATGGTCATGAATTTGCTAGAGAGTAAAGAAAGGTGTATGGGAGGGTTTGGAGGGAAGAATGGGAAGGAGGAAATATAATTGTGTTATAATCTCAAAAAATAAGAAAGAGAGAGAAATTAAAAATAAAGAATAGATATGGTGGTGCATGCCTTTAGTTGTAGACAGAGGCAGGCTGATCTAAGTTTGAGGCCAGCCTGGTTGACATGAGAGTTCCAGGACACCCAGGGCTACATAGAGAGAAACCCTATGTTAAACAAAATAAAACAAAGACGTCATGTGGTACTCCATTAGTGTGCATAACATTTATATTGTTTCAATTAAATAAAATATAGGTACAAAAATTCCCCGGAAAGAGTTATATGAACTTTTATATAATGGGAAGACATGCTTTATATTAGTTTTAATTTTATAATTTAAAGAATAAAGAAAAGGGGGCTGGAGAGATGGCTCAGTGATGAAGAGCCCTGGCTGTTCTTCCAGGGAACTTAGGTTTGATTTCCAGCATGCACATGGCAACTCACAACTGTTGTAATTCCAGTTCCAGGGGATCCATCTAACATCTTATGACCACTATAGACACACACACACACACACACACACACACACACACCAAACAAACAAGTAAAAAAAAGACTAAAGAAAAGCTTTATATCAAGGAAAGAAATGCTTTGTCTCTTATAATACTTCAGTGGTTTTATTGCTCTTTTAAGATTAATGTATTTTATTCTATGTGCCTGCATGTATGTCTCCTAACCATACATGTGCCTGGTGCCCTCAGGAGAAGAGGGCTTCAGATCCCATAGGAATGGGGGTACAGACAGTTCTGAGTCATCATGTGGGTGCCAGAATTGAGCCCATGTCCTCTGCAGGAACAGCAAGTGCTCTTAATCACTGAGCTGTTTCTCCAGCCCCCATTGTTTTTGACCTAGTGTTTCCCTGTATAGACCAGGCTGGCCTCAAACTTTCGGAATCCCTTCTACCTTTGCTTTCTGAGTGCTGTGATGACAGGTACACACTAGAATACTCTTGATTTTACTGATATCTGCTTACTTAACAAGATAGAACACAAACACAAACAATAATAAAACATTTTATTTTTACCAAATTTTTTAGACTCTAGCTAGTCTTAGACTTGAATTAATGGTGAATTAAAGTACTATAAGTCAGGGAGGAAGTGTCTGTGACTGTCTTTATTGTAACTTTTACAAGATGTTCCCATTTTTAGGAACAAACCTGTTTTCATACCTCATTCTTGCCTAAGTTAAGGTAGCACTGTCTAGAAGTCAATGAGCATAGTGGTTGAAATGGAGATTTGGAAATGTTCCCACTGTGAATCTCAGGGACCACACTGGAGTTGTGCTCAACCATAAGCAGACGGGCACCAATTCAAATGATTTCAGAAATGAAAATGACCAACTTCTTTTTCTTTTTTCGTTTTTTAAGACAGGGTTTCTTTGTGTATCCCTGGCTGTCCTGGAACTTACTCTGTAGACCAGGCTGGCCTTGAGCTCAGAGATCTACCTGCCTCTGTCCACTGAGTGCTGGAATTAGACTTCCCATAAACCATGGTGTGGTGATAATAGCCTGTACACAGAGAAAGTATTTCTGGACATATCTGTTTCACGGGGTTGCTGTGGAGGTCTCCCCCTGCCTCTCTGAGTTCTTTCACAGCTCTGCTTTGACACAGAACTCTGGGTGTGACTGAGGAGACCGCACTTCCTCTTCCTCCCACTTGCTGCTCAAGTTCCTAGGAAGAGGACAGGGAGGCACCAGAGTGACAGGACAGCCTTTTCTTCATGCTGCTATGTTGCTAGAACTACTCTCAGCAGGAAGAAAGAAAGAAAGAAAGAAAGAAAGAAAGAAAGAAAGAAAGAAAGAAAGAAAGAAAGACCCACTCTCAAAGCCAGGCCTGCACTCCTGATTCCTCTCTGAACTGTCATTGGATACAGACAGCTGAGAGTATCTATTCATTTCTCCCAAGGGATAGAAGACATACTATGGCAGATAGTAAACAATTTACCAAGATCCACTAAAGCCAAACTAAACCCAACTGACAAGAAAAAGTCATGATAGAGTTTTTAATTAAATCAAATAATTAATTCCTTTTTTTTTTTTTTGCAATAAATGAACTTTAATGAGTGAAGGTGATGGTTATATAGAGAATATATTTTCTCATACATGAATGATGATAATGAGTACAATGACATATGCCTTTGGAGTATACATACATCACATCCGATACACATGCCTTCCTGCTCAACACACTTGGAGATCCAAAATATTTCTATTTTAATCATTAAAAAAATAAATCTCATGAAATGATAGACCTAGATTTATTATTAATTCTTGCTGCTTTCCCAACTCCATCTTTCTACCATGCCACATATAACCTTTATGTGTTAATGAGTTTTGAATTTCACCCTGAAGTTAGAGGAAGATTTTAAGTATTGTAATGATGTTATCAGATTTGTAGGATTATATGAATGAAATATAGTAAAATAGAAGAATTATGAAGACCTAAGGGGAAAGAAAATAATTAGAGAAAGATTTATAATTTCTAAGAAGAAAGTAATCTTCAGAGATGTTAGCTTCAGCCAGAATTTTAACCATAAAAGTGTATCTTGTGAGACATCATTTCAATGTCAACAGTCTACATTTAGACACCAGTGATCATAATTATAAATTAGTGCATCAGTGAATACAAAACAGCATCATTCCTAAATGGAGCTGCTTTGGGGATTATGACAACAACTAGCAAAGGGTATTTGTAGGAGAATAATCAATTCTGCCCAGCAAATGTGAGGATTAGGCTCTCAAAATAGCCTTTCATACTTTTTAGCAAAATTCCAAACAATGTTTAGTTGTGAATTTTTTCTTAGTCAATTGATTTGTAGCATAGATACATGACTAAAACATTCTTGTCCCATTTGGACTATTGTAATATTTAAAAATTAACTGGAAAGTCTTAGTATTTGCTCAGAATTCTTTATAATTTTATATTCTATATCCTTTAGAGTTTTCTAATATAACATTATGGTTATATATTTGAAATTATGAGAAAACATAACTAGATATTAACAATTTTGTAAGGCATTATAATTATCAGTAGAAGAAAGCTTAATCTTTTAATTTTTTTTTTTTTTTTTTATTTTTTTATTTTTTTTAAATACTTTTTTTTTTTTTCTTCAAGTTACATCTCAGTAACAAACCCCTCCCTATTCCCCCTTCCTAACCCGCCCTTCCACCCTCTTCCCTCCAGAGGTTTCCCCTTTCAGTCCAACAGCTGGTTCCTTCTCTTATAACAGTAATCCTTTTTTTTTTTTTTTTTTTTTTTTTGAGACAGAGTTTCTCTGTGTAGCCCTGGATGTCCAGGAACTTGCTCTGTATATACCAGGCTGGCCTTGAACTCACAGAGAGATCTTCTTGCCTCAGTCTCCTGAGTTCTGGGATTAAAGGTATGCACTACTACCACCTGCCTAATAATCCAGCAATAAATAACATTTTTAAAGGACATGGGCTGGAGAGATGGCTCAGCCGTTAAAGGCTAGGCTCACAACCAAAAATATAAAGGACAAAGTCTCAAGTAGCCCAGGCTGTTGTGGAGCTCACTACATAGCTGAGGATGACTCTTGAACTCCTACCTCCCAAGTGTTGCTATTACAGGCCTGTGGAACTACTACTTTTGGGAAGAAAGTTACTTTTAATACAGAAAGGAGTATAATGTGAGATTTATTTTTTTAAACATTTTTTATTTATTATGTATACAGTATTTGCTCTACATATATGCCCCGGCAGATCTCAATGTAGATGGCTGTGAGCCACCATGTGGTTAGTGGGAATTGAACTCAGGACCTTGGGAAGAATAGCCAGTGATCTTAACCTCTGAGCCACCTCTCCAGCCCCGAGATTTATTTTTTAATGGACCCTGACTCAAAAATAATATAACAATGTAATTGAATAGTATCTTCTCACTAGAACACTTCAGCTCAATGGAATCTCTGTCTACTAATTTATACATCTTCTAGGGCTCAAGCCTCCCATGTGTGTGACAGGGACCATACTTAGCACTCCATATATATCAACAAATGAAACTGGCACCACCCAGTCGAACAATTTAGAGGATATGAGAAACAAAGTTTCCACTACAGTATAGCGAGGGCCTACGCTTACTCAGTTTGTTTGTTTTTTTTTTTTTTTTGAGACAAAGTATCACTATGTAGCCATGGATTGTATAGTGTAACCTGGAACAGTAGCTCTGTAGGCCTTGAACTCACAGAGATTTTTCTGCCTCTGCCTCCTAAATGCTGAGATTAAAGACATGTTCCACCACATCCAGACTTCAGCTTTTAAAAACTTTTTATTTTTTGTTCTTTCCTTTTACAATGGCTTGAGTACTTCAGTTTAGTTTTTATTTTTGGGGGTGGGGTGGGGGGTGTCAGTTGCTAAAGGACCTATGGTGTCTTTTTGGCCACAGAGGGTTAGCCCCTCACTGGAGATGCATCTTTCCACAAGGGTCCTGTTTCTGCCAGGTCTGCTGCAAAAAGATTGATGATCCTAAGTCTGCTTCTGTCTGACTCACAGTTCAGGTTAATGCTTACTGCCTGCAAATTTTATGTAGATAATTTGGCCCTGTTTACAATCTGTTTAAGACAAAGGAGAGGGATTGATGTCCTCACCCAGAGTAGCAACCACTGAACTCACACCATCCTTCTGAGAGCATCCTGAGATGGTCAGGAAGGGCCAAAATGAGCATGTAAATCCTCAGTCTCAGCACTGAGACAGCTCTGGATCTGAGAGGCTGGGGAGGCCTGGGCTGGAAGGCATGCCTGAACAGGTTGCCTTCCTCCTATTGGGAGCGCTTATCAGCATCAGTGATTTTTATGGAGCCGGTTAATAGCAAAGTAGAAGGGCTGGGAATGGATCTCACTTGTGGGGCACTTGGCTTAGGGTGAGACTGACAGAAATCCAGCAGAAGGGGCCCCTAAGGGCAGAAGGGAAACTTTCCGGAGGAACTGAGTGTCTGGTTATTGGTGAGGGCTCTGCCTGCACTACAGGCTGGCAAGAGGCTAAGGAATTGTGAAAGGTCTGTAAATCTATAGTGACTGTACAGCCTAAGCCTTGACTAGTGATTTGCTTCCAGAGAAGGGTCTGTATCCTTCAGTAGTGCTGGGAGCAAAGTATGGGTTATAGCTGACAGGCAGCCCTCAGGGACAGGTCTTTTTGAGACCCTCTTCTGGAGTACAAACTCTCAAGTGTCTGCCTGCATCCTCCTCCCAAGAGATGTCAGATGTGAGCTGTTGAAGGCCAGGTGTTCTCCAGGCCCCTCTTATCCAGAAACCCCGGGCTTGGGGTTAAAAACAAGCAGAAGTCCCTTGCCATTCTGTTCCCAATGCCTTAGTCTTGGAGTGTTTTTTTCTAAAGAGTGAAATGTGGTCTGGAAACTGTTCTCTAACACACTGCTACAATGGAAGGGCCACAACACCTTTTCTGAAGTTCTAGGACTAGATGGCATTTAGAATTCAGAATTTTCACCACAAGGTCAGTAGCCCACACAGCTCATAAATTGTCCATTATATAGCACAAAGGGCATCTGCATATCTGGGTGTTTTCATTGTCTCAGAAACAACTCTCTATTGCTACCTTAGTGCACACAGGCTCTATTTTTCTTTACTTCAACTCAGGCCAACAAATTAACTTCCAACTTCCAATGTATAAAGGATTATGGTTTCTATTATTGCTTATTAAAAACTGTCAGCATACATATACATCACTGTGAATTTACTTCCTAAAAGTTTCATAGTGTTTGCTTGGTGTGGTGTCCTTCAGTCCAGTGTGTGGTACAGTCCAGACTTATTCTGCTCCACACAGGGAGCCAACTGATCCCAGTAGCATTTGCTGAACAGATTTTCTTTCCCCATGGCACTGCCACCTTTGTCTTCCCATTCTTATGTCCCCTTAAAGGACTTTGTACTTTTATGACAAGTCATGAAGCCAGGTAGTGTGAATATTCAAACTTTGTTCTTTTTCAAAATTGCTCTAGATTCTTTGCCTGTGTCTATATGTTTTAGGAACAAAGTGTCAAATTTTCTAAAGGAGGAGAAAAAAGAGGAAGAGGAGGAAAAGGATGAGGAAAATGTGGAGAATGAGAAAAGAAGGGAGGAGGGAGAGGAAAAGAAGGAGATAGAAGTTGAGACTACATTGAATCTATATATCAATAGAGGAAAATTCATGTTTGGCCACCATTGAGACTTCCATCCATAAACATGGTACATCCATCTGTTTAGTGTTAGATCAAAGAGACTGCTTTGTAGAGGAGAATTACTCACCCCTTACATCCTATTTATTACCTTACTTGTGCTGGTAAATTTCTAGCATATGCAATACATGTGTGTCTGGTGGCCAATGTGACCAGAAGGTTTCTGATACCTTGGAGGTGGAGTTACAGAAAATTGTGAACCACCATGTGGATGCTGAGAACCCAGCTTAGATCCTCTGTAAGAGCATTCTTAACCACTGAGCCATTTCTCCAGGCCCTCAAAGGATCCTAAAGCTGAAATGCTTTATATTTATTACAATATTAATTGTTTTTTTTAATTTCCTTTTTTTTTCTTTTTGATTTTGGAATATGTAGTCCAGTATGACCTGGAATTCTGATCTCCTTTCCTCCATCTTCCAAGTACTGGAATTGTAGACCTGAGCCACCACACCTAGCTTATCATACCATTGTTTAAAATCATGCAGTATTAGAGGCAACCTAACAACAGAAGGGCGTAATCAGTTCAGTGAATTATGATGTGTGTATTGGGTGACCTTTATTTATACAGCCATCAGAAGCATCTAGAAGGCATTTTTAACTTACCAGAAAGCACTCAGAGTACAACATTGGGCTTGAATAAAGAGCCAAAACTGTGTGCAGGGGGATGATCACAGTTCTTACTGTGGGACTAAGTAAAAATAAGAAATACTACCAAAAATCATGTTACAAGTGGATGCTTTCCTTGTCATGCTCTGTGTAGTTTTTTTGTTTTTTGAGACAGGTTTCTCTGTATATCCCCAGCTATCCTGGACTCACTCTGTAGACCAGCCTGGCCTCCAGCTCACAGAGATCCACCTGCCTCTGCCTGCCAAGTGCTGGAATTAAAGGCATGAGCCACCACGCCTGGCGTAGTTTTTTTTTTTTTAATGTTCTTTGTTCAACGTTTGACTGTATGCACAGATGCATGTATGTGTGCATGTTCATGTGTGTGTGTGTGTGTGTGTGTGTGTGTGTGTGTGTGTGTGTGCGCACATGTAAGTGTAGGTGCATGTGTGTGGCAGAGATCAGCCTCAAGTGTTGTTCTACCAGAGCCGTCCACCTTATTATAAATAGAGTAGTCCATCATATTTATTTTACGTATATTAGTGTTTTGTCTCCATGTATGTCTTTGCACCACATGTGTGTGTACCTGGTGCCCACAAAGTCTAGAAGAGGGTGTTGGATCTCTTAAGACTATAGCTAGCCAGGCGATGGTGGCGCATGCCTTTAATCCCAGCACTTGGGAGGCAGAGGCAGGCAGATCTCTGTGAGTTCAAGGCCAGCCTGGTTTACAAAGTGAGTCCAGGACAGCCAGGCTATTACACAGAGAAACCCTGTCTTCAAAAAACCAAAAAAAAAAAAAAAAAGACTATAGTTACTGAGGGTTGTAAGTCACCATATGAGTGCTGAGAATCAAACCAGGGTCCTTTGGACAAGAATTCATTACTCAGCCAGGCATGGTGGCACATGCCTTTAATCTCAGCACTGGAGGCAGAGGCAGGCCAATCTCTGAGTTCAAGGCCAGCGTAGTCTCCAAAGTGAGTTCAGGACAGTCAGGGCTATTACACAGAGAAACCCTGTTTGGGGGGTGGGAAAGAGGATGAACTGAAGAATTCAGTATTCTTAACCACACCTTAGCATTTTTTTGTTTGTTTGTTTGAGACAGTCAGGGTCTTTCATTTGGAAGTGAGGCTGGCCAATTAGGCTATGTTGCATAGTAATCAAGCCCCAAGAATCCACCTGTCTTAATCTCCCCAGCAACAGGATTATAAGCATGCACCCTCATGCTCGGTGGGGTGCTGGGGATAAAATCCATGTATTCATGCTTGTAGGGCAAGTATTTTGCCAATCAAGTCATCTCCCCAGTCCCCAGAACAATTCTTATGTGGAAAAGTTCAGAAAGTCACTATAGACATACCATCTGATATACAGTGCACATGTTCCTTGTCTATGTCTACTGGGAATTTCAGCTTCTTGAAGATCGGGACTTTAGTCTTCACCATTTTAAGAATGCACAACGACATGTGACTTTTCCTAGGGAGATTATATGTATTTACACCAAGTAGAGAAGGCAGTGAAAGACTGAAGAAACAAATGATTCCATCCGAGCCCAGCTTGGCGAATCAGTGAGTCTATTGAAGTAACTTATAGAAACATGGGTGACTTGGGGAGTTGCATTGCTGGAAAGACCACCCATTATGTGTGATGAGCCACAAAAGCTACATGATTTTGCTGCACAATTTGCTACATTGGTATTGACTACTTACATAATCTCAAGGAGAGGCCTCATAAATTTTTTAAATTTTACGAACCTAGGAGTCCTTTAAACTTCTTATGAGTTTCAAAAGCCTCATTAGCCTGCTGAGTCTCCACCCAACCTCGAGGAAATGCTACCATCATGAGGAAACAGCTATACAACAGCACCAAATAAATATTTGTGGAATGAATAATCAAGTAAATGAGAACATGCTTACAGGTTAAGGTTGCATGGTGATCTTATAGCAGCAGCTGATCTGGAGTCCTGCTTGAGCCCTGCCCTTGCCCTGTGTTCCTTAGTCTGGAACTCTCATTTTACTTTCATTATTTTAATTGTGTGTGTGTGTGTGTGTGTGTGTGTGTGTGTGTGTGTGCACATGAATACAAATGTCCACAGAGGCCAGATTCCCCAGGAGCTAGGCTTATATTCAGTTGTAAGCTGCCTGATGTGGGTTCTGGGAATTGAACTCTGGTCCTCAGGAAGGCATCTTAATCACTCTTAACCACGGAGCCATCACTCCAGTCCTTATTTCCTCATGTGTGGAACAAAAATAGCTCTTAAGACAGTGCTGAGAAGCAACAGTGCACATTGTGACCTGCTCTCATCCAACTGGATCCTGAACATGGCAATTGCTATGGGTCTCATCAGTGAGGAGAGGACCCAGGAAACTAGGGATACCCTCCATTCCTCCAGGGCTTTCAGGTGATGACATATGTTCCATCAGTACACTCTAGGTCCAACTGGGCATGCTGGTCCACACCTGTAATTTAGAATTACATGAGTTGGATTACCACGAGTTCAAGGACAGCCTCCGCCACAGTGTGAGACCTTGTCTCAAAACAAGCAAACAAGTATGTCCAACTAGATAGTTAAAAGTGACAACGCATGTTGCCAAGTCTGACGGTCTCAGCTTGATGCCTAGAATCTACATATTGGAAGGAGAGAACTGACTCTGACAGGTCACACAGGCTGTGTACATGCATTCACACACACACACACACACACACACACACACACACACACACACATACATGAATCAAAAACATTTCCCAATTTAATGGATTCTCCAGCTCCCTTTCCCCTACCAAAGCTGACGGGAGATTGGATTCTTTCCTCTCTGCACCCAGTTGGGCTCTCTGTCTGCAGAAAATTATCCAGCAAGTCACTTAACCTCAGGGTTTTGGTTTGCAGTGGCAGGGACATTGAAACCTGGCTATTGTACGAATGAAATGTACCTAGTAATGTCAAGTGCCATAACTACATATGCTAAGGATGACTTCTGAATGGGACTGAGAATACTCATAAGGAATCTGGGCTGTAACCCTTCAACCTTTTGCTAGCACTGAATCTGTAAATACATTGGTTTTCCTTAAACTAAGTCACAATGTGGCCAATGTGCTGTTCTTTCTAAGAAGGTTACAACATAGAGTTTAGCAAACAGCTTGGGCCTCATTTCCTTCCTGGAGGACCCAAACCCTCCAGCCAAAGAGGGATGGGTGTAACCACAGCAAGCAGGACTCATGCTGTCTCTGCCACCACCTCCATCTTCTGCCCTTCACTGACCAGGTGGGAACAGGTCTGTCCTGAACAGGGGGACAGGGCTTTGCAGCCTTTTCATTTTATCTTGGTCCTGGTAACACAGAGACCCTGGACCACATCCAAGAGATGAGGGAAACACAGGGAGAGGAGCCTCTTTCCTGCCTTTAGAAATATGGATTTGAACTTGGCTGAAGTGAGCACCATTTCCTCCTGAAGACTGGATGAAGCTTTCTGTTAGGCCTGACATCTCACTGATTCATACAATAATATTTGTCGAGAACTTTTTACATGGCCAGCTCCATAACACTGTGATAGTGTAAAGGAGCAAGTGAATGGGAGGTCACATGGAAGAAGGGACCAGTGTGGGACCTGAGCTAAGAGGAGACCAGCCAGGCTAATGAGACATGTGGATGCCATGGTCCTGGGGCCAGAACTAGGGTGTCACTGAGGGAGTGTTTTAGATATGAATTGGAGAAATAAAGGGGCATATAGGTTTATGAAAGCTTTCTCTAAGTCACAATCAGTTGTGAAGTCCAAAGTCAGGGTGTGGAACCCATGAGATCATCCAGTAGGAAGTTTGCCTCAAAGAAGTACACAATCAGGACCCCAAGATGTTGGTGGGGCACATAGAGAGCCTAGCAAAGGAGATGAGGGGATAGGGTAGGAGGGATGCTCTCCATAGTCCAGGTAGGCACTGGTACATATGCCATGAATGTTAGAGCAGGTGTCCAGAAGTGAATAGAGGCATCAGCCACATTGGGAGTCTGGTTGAGATCCAGCCTGGGAAGTGACCAGAAGACCAGTAGGAATGCTGTACCATGCCTTGGCAGTATGTGGGCAAGAGAAGAGCAATCCTGAAGCTCTGGAAGATTATGATTCCTTGGTATGCTAGGCAGAGACTCCAGGACAAGGTTGCAGTAAAGACAGAAAGATGCAGGGACACAGCAAGGTACAGGATAAAGAAGAGTTTTATTAAGAGCAAAGTCATAGGCCAGCTGTGAGCTGATAGTACAAGCCAGGAAGTGTTTTTGGGTATGAGATCAGTGCCTCATCTCACTGAAGGGCTGGGGGCCCAGGGCGGGGCGGGGGTGGGGGGCTTAGTCACAGAGCAGCTACCAGATACCAGCAGCTTGCTGATGTAGCAGGACCAGCAGACTGTAAATATTTCCCCAGTAAAATGTGAGAACACTGCTCTGGGGTCTGGTGGACCAGAGAGAGGGGACAGGATTTTTTTTTTTTTTTTTTTTTGGTTTTTCGAGACAGGGTTTCTCTGTGTATCCTTGGCTGTCCTGGACTCGCTTTGTAGACCAGGCTGGCTTCGAACTCACAGAGATCCGCCTGCCTCTGCCTCCCGAGTGCTGGGATTAAAGGCGTGTGCCACCACGCCCGGCGGGACAGGATTTTTGTTGACATCTTTAGTGATGAGGACACATGTGGGAAGTTAGGAGGTCAGGTACTCAGTGGATATGCCCCTCCTAGGAGGTCGGGTGCTCAGTATATGCCCCCCCCCCCAAGTATGAGGGAACCTTGGGTGTGGGTGTATGTGTTCTTTAACTTAGTTTTGTTTTTTTCTAGTTGAGTTTTCTTTAGTTTAGGGGCAAACTCAGAGCAAGTACATACATAGCACATATAGTCAGTCTTGGGGGTCAGCCAGAAAGTGTAAGGAACAGGGAGAGGTGAGGGAGGGGTGCTTGAGAGGGACTACACCCTGGAGAAGGAAAGGAAGCTGGAAGCTGAGGCATGTGCACGTATGTCTGTGGGGTGTCTTGTGGGGATGTGTGTGTTGATGGAGGGTGGGAACAGCAGTGGGTTTGAAGTTTCTTGTGTGTGTGTGTGAAGAGTGTTGTGGAAGAGAACCTGAAGGGCAGAGGGAGGGCGAGGTGCTTGAACTTGGAGGTAGCGTAGTTACTGATGATATCAGGAATGAAGCTGATAGAGTAGGGGTGTTAAAACGGGACTAGGACTACCTGCTAGGGTACTGGAGGAGTCCAGAATGGGACACAGGATAACAGGTACAAGAAAGGGCTAAGAATGTGCAGCTGAGCCATGCTTGGAAGGATAAAGGAAGGACAGAATCTGATGTTTGTGAAGAAAGGAGGTTAGGACAATACTCACCTTGGCCAGGGAGTGCTGGGATATGAAGGAGAAGATGGCCTGAGGGGAAGCAAGGAAGTGATGCCACCACTTTCAAAACAGGTTACAGGGAACAGCGTGCCCTATATTTGGTTTCTATTAAGGGTATGCTTGACAGGTATAGTGGTATACTCAGCCTTTGGGGGGTGGAGAGAAGAGGATTAGGAGTTCAGGGCCAGCTCTAGCTATGTGAGACCTTGTCCCCACCCCCAACCAAAGACAAACAAAAAACCAGAAAATAAAAAAAATAAGATGTTTGGCATGTGTTTGCTTTGTTAAAAAATAAAAATAAAGACTGTATTAATCAGCTTGGCTGAGATGTCAAAATGACACAGACTTGGGGGACTAGACTGCAGAAGTTTATTTCTTACAGCTCCAGAGGCTGGAATTTCAAGTTCCAGCTCAGGAAGCTCAGGGTGTTGGACACAGATCCTCTTGCTGTGTTCACATGACCTTTCGTGTGCAGCTGGATGGGGCTATAGAGGACTGGGGCTCTCTGGTCCTACTTTTTATAAGGACACTGATCCCAGTAGATCAGAATGCCCCCCTTGTGGCCCTATGCAACTTTAAAGGCTTCAGGATAGGCCTTATTTCTCAATAATCCCATGTGGAGTTGGGGCTTAAGTCTGGATTCTGCATAGGATACACAATTAAGTTCACAGCAGACATCTATCTACTACCGAATGGTGTGGACGTCAGTCAGCCGATGGATGGATTTTTGTGGACTAAAAGGGTCATGAGGTAGACTAGGGAGAGGGAAAGAGAGGCAAACTGCACAGCAGCTTGAGTCTGATGCTACTGCAGAGTAGCAGTAGCAGTATATCATGCTACTGTTCAAAGTCTAGACAAACTCCCCAAACACCAGGATGAATATGGCCTCTAGCCATTCTTTGCTTCTTTTTTTATTTTTATTTTTTTTCGTTCTTTGCTTCTTTATAGCAGCATTCCCATGTCATTGGCAGTGCAAATTTGCCTGCTCCCGTCATGCATCTGGCATCATGACATCCCGAAACCCATAATGACAGAAGAGGAATAAACCTTACTTTGGGAAAATGCCAATTCATTCTTGGGATTTCTTTCCCCATTTTAACTCTCAAATTATTTCTTCTTCTAAAGCTTGCCTGTAAGACAGGGTATTGAAAATCATGGCCATAGGTTTTTATTGAGAAACACGCACACATTCTCTCTTTGAGTGTGAATTTTCCCTCTGTAATAATGCTCTTTCTTAATTCTTTACTTTGTCTCATCTCTGAATTCTTTCTTGGATGGTGTCAAGAGTTGGAAAACACGTGGTAGCATGTGGATCCTGGGCACTGTGCTGTAAGCACCAGATACTCATTTCAAAGCCTTGCTTTGGGGAAGCTCATTAACATTGCTAGCTGCTAGCTGCTACACATTGGATGGTTTCACATCTATTGGGTTAAGTAAATATGATGCTAAAATTAATTCTGGCTGTTACTTGTTATCTTTGAAAAGTCCATCTCCAGCGGGCAAAATGGATGGCTCAGTGAGTAAGATCACTTGCCACTAAGTCTGATGACCTGAGTTCAAGTCCCAGAACCCATGATGTAAGGAGAGAACTGATAACTGGAACTTGTTCTCTGATCTCTGTAGCATGTGCGCCTGAACCAACACACACATACAATCCAAATAAAAATGTAAAGAATGAACCTGCTAGAAGAACTCTCATTGCAAAAGGGTTCTTGTACATTTGTAGCGCTGTTTCCTTTAAGGTGGATGCCTCCTATAAGGCTACGTACGGTGCAGCAGTCCCATTGGTCAGGGCTTTCTGGAGGCCCAGTTCACTATATGTTCGCTACCAATTCTGTCCCACTTCCAGGACCGACTGACTTTACCTCTGAGAAATTTCTTGATTCCTTTTGTGTCTAGGACTGATTCTACTCTTCCAACTATCATACCGCGCCCCGCCCCTTCGCCCGCAGTTCTCTGAGGTGCCTAAAATTCCCTGGACTGACCACATCCTTAACTCTGGGAACTGTTCCTGGGTGTGGCACGTGGACCACAGCTGGCTGTTCAAGCACCTACTCTGAACTTTCTTTTCTTTTTTTGGGAGGGGGTATGGTTTCAAGCTGTAGCCCAGATTGGCCTCGAACTCACAGCAATCCTACCACAATTTCCGAGTACTGGGGTTACAGGCGTACATCAATACGCTTGCTCCTTAAAAGGATTTTTTATTTTTCTGCTTCTGGATGCCAACAGTTTTCTGTCCTGTAAGCAAATTCTACATAAGGAACTGGGTGAACGTGTTAGGAAATTGCAAAATCCCATACACTGCAGACCCACTCTTTGCAGACCCAGAGCCCGGGCTGGAGGAGGCTCCTCCCCAATTCTCTGTGACCTCGTTCCCTCCCACGATCCGCCAACGTCAGATTCCCCGTACCCGCGAGAATCCGGACCCGGGATAGAGACGCGTTCTGCATCGGGGCCAGGACCGAGGTTCCCGGAGCTGCAGAGCTCCGAAGAGCGCAAAGAAGAGCGCGGGCTGCAATCGTCCGAGCTTGTGGCTCCTTTAAGAGGCGCTTGGTAGCAGGGTCGTGACGTCATGGGAGTGAAGGGTGGAATATGCGCGTAACCGCGGCAGGGCGGGGCAAAACCAGAAGCGGACCCGGGGACTTGACTGACAGGAATGCCCCATAGGCCCCGCCTCTCCCCGCTCTTGTGGAGCCAACGCTCCACCCCACCCTAGGCCCAGTTCTTGTGAACAGGCCCTGCCCCTGGGCAGACCCCACCCCTCAGTCTGGCTTGAGACCGAGGCTCCACCCTTCCAGGGGATCCTGAGCCCAGGAGCCCAGGACCCAGGTCTGTAGGCTGAGCGCAGGCCCCGCCCCCACAAAGAGGCCCCGCCCTCGGTGCGACCGACAGCCCCGCCTCCTAGGGTCCCACCCCCTGTGGGGCGGGACTTGTCCCAGCCGGAGTCGGCGGCGGCGGCGGCTGCGGGAACTTTCCCGGCGGGTCTAATGGCTGCGCGCGGGCCGCTGTGAGGCGCGGCGGCGAGCGGGCGCGGGGCCGCGGAGCAGCGAAGAGCCAGCGACCGCGAGGCTGGAGCCCCGGCCAGGCCCGGTCCAACCCGCCGAGCCCGCGATGCGCCCCAGTACTGTCCTCCGGCGCAGCTGACGCCCCGCGGCCCCGCGAGACCCCAGCCCGCCGGGCCCCGCAGGAAGCGGCCGCCGCCACCCAGTCCAGCGCCCGCTCCGCCCGGGCACCATGGCGGGGAAGGCGGCCGCCCCCGGCACCGCGGTCCTGCTGGTCACGGCCAACGTGGGCTCTCTCTTCGACGACGTAAGTGCCGCGCCGTCGGCTAGGGAGGGGCGGCTGCGGGCCAGGAGTCTCCCAGCCCAGGACCCTGACATTTCCAGCCAGAGACCCTAAATTCCTGCCCCCACAGCGCCTTTTATAGCCGCGGTCCCTGGGCCAGTTGTCTTTTGGAGGTGTGACTCTGATACCCCCTACCCATAGCTGGGGACCGCGACCAGGAATCCCCCAGGCCCTAGACCCTGACCCCGTAGCAGTAGACTCTAGACGAGGAAACTTCCAGCTACTCATCCCGGACCTTGACACCGCTTTTCTGGTCCCTGAGACCAAACTCGAAGACCCAGCTTTTGAACCCTTGTCTTAACCTAGACTATAGGAACCCAGCCTAAATCTGGATCCTTGAATCCTGATGCTGGTTCCTTGCTGTGATCCCTATCCCTTTCCTGTTCCTGAACTCCAGAGCCACAAGTACTGACCTGGAATTTTGACCCAGAATCCTGGTACTTGGATGCCCTGGCCTCCGAACATAACCACATGCTGACCCCAGGTCTCCTGATTCAATCCTGCCCCCCCCCCCCACCTTTGACTCTGATTGATTCCCAAAGTCGGAATTCTGACTCCAGAAACTCAGCTTTCAAATTTTGGTCCCTTGTCCTCCCAACCCAGACTACGCTGACTCTGAACTCCTACGCCTCCCCTTGTCCCCCGAAAGCAGGAACCCTGGCCTCTAATTAATCTCTCTCACCCTATTCCTGAGCTTTCCTCACGAAGTCCCATTAGACCTCCGCCCCAAACCTGGAGCTCCATCGTTTGAGTCCTGGTCCCTGGGTCCCATCCTTGGGTCCTGTCTCCTGGGAGTCCTGAGGCGTGAGGTACCCTCATTTTGCCATGTAACTTGTAATCACACTAGTTCTGCAAATGAGGCAGCGCTGTTCAAACCCTGGAGGACTTTATATTCCTTGTTTACTAAATGAAAAGGTGCTGAAAAGCTATTCAAGGCCAAAAAAAAAAAAAAGATGCCAAAGGCCTTTATCTTGTAGGACTGCTCCTCCAGTCCTCAGTCCCACCCTGAAACCCTGGGCTTTCTCCTCTGGGAGGCAGACAGGAGCTGAGGCCTTGGGCACTGGGAGCTCCCTGGAGCAGTCTGAGGCTGACCTAGTTCAGCATTGCAGCCACGGTGCCACCCCGCTGTTGGTACTTAAACTGCCAACCCAAATAAAGCAGAATGCGGCTCCAAGTGGCATGCTTGTTTAAGAAGAAAGGGTAATGCCACAGATGGAACTATGGAGCCAAGTACTCCCCTTTTTCCCTCTCCCTCCCCTTGCCTAGGTGAACAGCTGGGACAATGCCAGGGCTTGGATACAGGCCTGATGTAGTTTTCAGGGGAGGGTCCTGTTTCCTTCCTGGCAGCAAGCATGGGAGAAGAGTTTCATTGAGTTGAGTTCACAGATGGTGAATGCTTGGGGCTTATTAGTAAAAGGCAGGCGTTATTGCTGTGTTTTGCTATTTTCACTTATAGACATGAGAGTGTTCTAGTTCCCTGCTGGAGAGGCACTGTCTGTCCTCTCAAGTTATAGACAACTTGATGTAGTTTCACGTGTGATCCTTTTCTACAAGGGCCTGTATGGGTGTGTGCCCGTATATTTAGCATTCTATTCTAGTCCTTCCAGTAACATGTCAGTGTAGCGTGGTTTTGTTCAGATGATTCAGATCCGTTAGCTGTGGCTTCAAAGCCTCAGAAATGTCAGGAAAATTGGGCATGGTGGGGCACTTTCATCTCCAAGGGAAACTAATTTTGCTGTCAAAAACATTCTTTCTAGTAATTTTTGGTTCTGAGTTCTAGGGTTTTTGTTGTGTTTCAACTATGTACACATATACCTCTCTCCATTGATATTAAAAGGGGTGAGTTAATTCACCTTCTTTTTGGAGCAGGGACTTATTATATAGCCCTGGCTGGCCTAGCACTCACTGTGAGGACCAGGAAGACAGAGATCCACCTGCCTCTGCTAGGATTAAAGATGGATGGTACATGACCATGCCCAGCTTAACTCGCTTTCGTTTAGCAACATGTTCTCTGAATTGTTATTTTTTTCTTAAGGTTCTCTTGAGTTTTGCACTACATTTCTATCCAAAAGGAATATTTATCTTAGTGAATTGTACCTAAGTTAATTCTGAGCTAGTCCCCAGGGGCAGGCATTACCCTCACTGGAAAGACCAAGAAGTGCACACTCATATTCTGGGGCCTGCTTCCTTGGTTGGAGTTTGGGTGCTGTGGGAAAGAAGTTGGGTAGAGAAAGTGGCGAATTCTCAAGTGAGGTAGATTTTAATTTCTCAGTTATACTAGACTCAGAAAACGTGTTTGTGATTGACTGTGCACCTTAGTGTGCCATGTGTCCCTGATGACAGACGCACCTCTGCGAATGGTGTTCAGGACTATAAAAGAGTTTGGGCTGTGGGAAACAAGCTGTGCCCTGCCCAGTGCCTTAGCTGCTGCCTAAGGGAGTTAGTTCCCAGGAGGAAAGTGTCCAATGATTTGAAACAGTCATGCTGGCTCTGAAGGACATTTTTTCCTTTTATGCACAAGCAGTAGGTGGTTTGCTTCTGCATTTGTAGTTTTGAAAGTCTTCCCTCCATTCCCTCCTCCTCTTTCTAATCCAGAGGTGACCCCTCTTAAAACACCATGATTTTTTTTTTTAAATTGGGTATTGAACTCCAGCCTTCCCTGCTTAGCTATAGGCCCCAGCCCACGTATGTAAATTTTAATCATAGCTTTGTGGTCAGTACCCTGGGATCAACAGAACATCTTGTTTAGCCTGCACTTGTGTCACCAGCAATCCTGACTGGCATCCTTGCCTGGCAGGGTTGCCCACTGCAGTTACTGAGCTGTGCTGCTGAGGGCCTTCAGGTTGCTCCTCCACCTTTGACCTTACAGTGTTGTTCAAATGCATCACTGTAGGCAGAGTTGTTTCATGTTCTTAAAAACTGTGGAAGGAAGGGAGGGGGGAGAGAGAGAGAATATGTATTAGAGTTGTACTAGCAATAGTTATTGTTTTAGATGTCAAAACTGAAAATGTTAAGCACAGAACCCTGAGTGGACACTATTTACTGGCAGAAGGATTGGTTGCTTTATACCTAGCACTGAGGCAGGGAAGCTCCATGGTCCCTTGGGTGGGAGTGAGACAGTTAAAGTCATTGCACAGTGTTAGGAAAAAAACTATCTTGGCTAAGTCACTCTCTGGGAGAAAAGTCTTCAGCCCCTTTCTCTGAGGACCTCTGTCCCAGCTGGCGACCTGTGACTTTCTCACTTTCTAGTAGTGACTGCCCCATTGCCTCTGACTGATTCCCAGTTTGATTGGTTGTCAGTGGGAGAGAGGGACTGGGTGACATGCCTATGATTGCTCTGCTGATCTGGCTGGTGTCTTGACTGGTGTGTTTGTAACTTTAGGCTCCTCGCTGGTTGACTAGTAGTGAGCTTAGAAGGTAAATGCTTGCAGGGCGTGCTTCAGAATTCTCCCACCCTTACATGGTCAAGCTGTGTTGGCCCTTGGTCCTGCTATGTATTCAGAGTAAGATGTCATTTGGAGCTGGTTTCCTGCTTTGCTTAGTTAACTCCCAAGTGACCCTTTCCAGGCAGACATGGTCTTGCAGAACCGGCAGTGAGTGTCAGTGGGGAGCAAGGGTCCCTAGTCAGTAGGTGTCCTTGGGCCATGGGATGGAGACAAGCAAGTCAGAACTGCTATGGGTGGGTGGACTCCAGGCAGACACCCTGGCCTATTTCCCTCTCCCTCCTGCCTCTTCAGATTTATCATCTTTGCCATATTTTAACCATCAGTGTGGAAGGGGTTATAGTTCTGGCTCCTACAGGCCTGTTCTGTCCTCCATGGTGGCCTTCATGAGGACATTCTCTACCTCGCTCCTCTTCCCAGGCTCTGCCCCACACTTCTTTACTCTGGGACTCTTGGTGTTAGGACTAGGGTCATTTCCTTGCACTCAGTTCTAGAACATTCAAGTCACCTCAAAAGGAACCCCTATGCATTGGCTGTCACCCTCCATTGCTACTGCACCAGTATGTTTGCCTTCTCTATGGATTTGTCTGCCCTAGAGGTTCTTGGTTCCTGGAAGTAGGCCTGTGGAGCATGTGGCTTTTGTGTCTGGATTTTTTTCTTTAACTTAGCAAGGAGTCATCAGAATTCTTCCTGTCATAGCATACATCAATGCTCCATTCCTTTCTATGGATGGACAGTTGTCCCTGTATGTGTGTGTTTGTCCAATGATCAGTTAGTAGGCATTTGGACTGTTTTTGCATCTTGGTTATGAAAAATGTTGTGAACTCTGGTGTATATATTCTGTGGATGGTTGTTTTCAGCTCTCAGGGTGTGTGTGTGCCTTGCAGAGGACTTACTGAGTCCTGAAGAAACTGTGTCCTGCCTCTGGAGGAGCCACCATGCTGTCTGTACATGGTCATCCCATTTTTTTCTTTAAAAAAGTTATATATACATATATATGTATATATATAATATATGTATATATTCTAGGTGTGTGAGTGTTTTGCCTACATGTATGTCTGTGTAGCACATGTATGCCTAGTGCCCATAGAGGTCAGAAGAGGGCTTCACATCCTCTGGGAGTGGAATTAGAGACAGTTCTAGCTGCCATGTGGGTGCTGGCATCAAACTTGGGTCTTCTTCAAGAGCAGCATGTGCTCTTAAATGCTCTTAAATGCAAGGAGTCATCAGAATTCTTCCTGCCATAGCATACATCAGTGCTCCACTCCTTTCTATGGATGGACAGTTGTCACTGTATGTGTGTTTTTCCAGTGATCAGTTAGTAGGCATTTGGCAGTTAGTAACCACCTCTCCTGTCCCCCATCCATTTCATGTCTCCCCTAGTGGTTCTTCGTTTCTCTACATCCTTCCCAGTATATAACCTATTGCTGTTTTTTTTTTCTTTTCTTTCCTCCTCTTCCTTCTTCTTCGACTTGGCTTCTTGGAAATTCTGTATTTGCTTCTCCTTTTTCACTTCTTAGGGCGGTATACCCCTGTCAAGCCAGACCTTTCCTGGCCATGCTCATTTCCTGGTCCCCACCTATGCTCCATTTCTCTTTGTGATGTCCAGAACTGCAGCAGAGAGGCTGAAGCTGAGGCCAAGAGGGCCCAGCCAGGCCCACTGCAATTAGCATCAACAGAAGACCAGCACTCTCTTTTTAAAAAGTTGTGTGTGTGTGTGTGTGTGTGTGTGTGTGTGTGTGTGTGTGTGTGTGTGTGT
>CAJQZJ010036755.1:661195-671603 GCA_907164525.1 Lophiomys imhausi
TGTGTGTGTGTGTGTGTGTGTGTGTGTGTGTGTGTGTGTGTGTGTGTATGTATACATGAGCATAGTGCCTATGGAGTCCAGAAGAGGGCACCTGTTCCCTGGAACTGGGTGGAGGAACTGAGCTTGGGTCATCTGCAAAAGCAGTGCCTGCTCTTTAACCAGTGAGCCATCCCTGCTAGCACTTTCTTGAAGTGGGACTGGATCATTTGTCTCTTCACTCTTTGGCAGAGCTTGTGGCTGCCAGCGTCCTGGCCTTTCCTGCTGGAAAAGGCTGCCTTTGGTGTTTAGAATTTTGAGATAAACCTGGTAGTCATCTGTTTCCATGCTGTGAGTGTCCCCTCCTTCACTCTTTCCCAATGTGAAGGAACTGGGACCCTGTGGCTCTCAATCTATCCCTAGCTAGTCTCAGGATAGGTAGGTGGCTTAGGAGTCTTGGCTGTTCTTTCTTTTGGCACTGCTCTTTGTGACCAGAGGTTTAAGCAGGCAGTTTGAATTACAGTAGGGTTTTTGAATATATAAGACAGCACTGACCCTTGTCTCCCAGGGTGATGGGATCAAGTGAGACAGTATCGCAACATTTATGCTTCTGTTACTAGTTCTTCTGACCACTGTAGGAAACCATTTCTGATTTGTAAACACAGGTGATTTTCCACAGACATCATTTCCTGGCTGGTTTCAATGTTTACAATTTTGAGATACACCTGGTGGTCCTTTGCTTCCATGCTCTGCTTGTCACCCACCCCAACTCTGTCCCAATGTGAAGGAACTAGGACCATTTAGTTCTCTGTTATTGACTAGCCTTTGAGGGTGCAGTACCCCTCTGCAGGTCTGCCATCCGCTATGTGGCCTGCTTTCATCGCTCCAGAGGTGTTGAGAGGCTTAGGTGCATGGAGGTGGCTGGAAATATTAAATATTTTTCCATCTTTGAAGTAAGCGCTGAGGGTAGAGCTGTTGGATGGCCCAGTGAGATTTGGGGGCATTTGTGTTCACACAGTCCACACAGACACCTGAGCAGTCTCATCATGCAAGGGTTTTCCTCCCAGTAAGCATGGAGGGGTGGGGATGGCTCTGCTTGGTTTTGGGATCTATGGTGGGTGTTTTTATGGACTTGGGGGTTTGATTGGGAAGTCACAGAAATCCAGCCCAGACCTACCTCTGCTAAGGCCTCACAGTTCCTGTCCTAGGCAGTAAGACCACCGTTGAGAGGCTAAGGCTTGGGGAGAGAAGCCAGCTTCCTTAAGTTACAGCTAGAAAAGTGTGGGCTTCCCCTGGAAATGGCCTCAGCTGTGACGGATTGCCTTCTGTCCTGTGCTACTCAAGGTCAGTCACGCTCACATTGGGTGTGCTGCCCTGATGTGAGCTCACTGAATGACCAGTGTGCCTGAGACCGAGAAGGTAAACTTGTTCTTCTCCCAGTGCAGCGGGTGAGACCTTTGCAGTAGGACCCTTGGGAATCTCCCACACTGACAGACTCTCCAAAGGTCTGAGGAAGTGCCTGTGCTGGCCAGGCTCTTGGTTCAGTCAGGTGAGGCACTGGCCAGCTAGGTCTGCCTTGCAAGCATCACCCTTGGAGTTGCAGGGAGGGAATTTGGAAGTTCTGGTGCCATTTTGGGCTCTTCTTCCTGGAGAGTAGATTAGGGTTTGGCCTTTAAGCATGGTGAAACCTAGAAAGGTCCAGAACTAATTCTCAGGGAAGGCAGCCTGATCTTGAACCCCTCAAAGGACTAAGGACCCTGATGCAAACCTCCTGACAAGATATGGTGCTGAGAAAGCTTTCTGGGGTTTCCTTAACAGTGATCAAGAAGGGAGCATGCAAAATGCAAGACTAATGAAGGCCATTGCCTGTCTTCATTCAAAGAGAGTTTGACTCCAGACATGGAAATCCTACCCTGATTTAATAAATACTCTAGTATTGGCAGATTGGGGGTGTAGTCCACCGACTTAACAGAGCATCCCTGTGGGCCCTGTGGGAGGCTGGCTCCTCATCATTGGTCCTTAGCCCACAGTTTCTTACAACTGTTCTGTTTTGTGAGCATGCCTTTGGACTTCATCTTCAAGACACTGAGTCACGTTGTGCCTCTGCTTGGCATTAGTGGTAAGTACTCCCCAGGTGCCTACATAGCTCCTCCAATGTTTAAACTGTGAAAGGTTGCTTTGAGAGGTGGTGTGCCATCAGAGGAATGATTGATTGCTGGATGTCCCTTTGCAATAGGGTGGAGCTGTGCCAGGTGGTCCTCTATAGGACACTTGGGTAGCTATCTTATATAGATCAAGCTATCTTTTATAATGCGAAGGGTTACAGGCCTTGGCAAGGGCTCCGGGTGGGCTGGGCTTGATGTTTGATGTAGGGGATTCCTGGCTGGAGAAATGCCCTGAGTGTGGTACCAGTACACCAGTGGTCTGTGAATCCGGAACACTGCCTCTGGGTTTGTTTTCCCTTTTGCAAATGGAATGGCTTCAACTCATTTCTAGGAGAGTCTCTATGGGCTACTTAGTACAGAGCCCTGACATACCAATTGACCATTGTGACCTTGGGCCATTTGTTTTTTTGGTTTATCTCTCTGATGAGGGTATGGTGCCTTTCCTTGGAGTTTGCTGAGGCCCTGGGTTATTCTCCCTGACCTCTGTCCTGGGGTATATATGTAGACAGAGCTGCCTTTTCACACTGGCACTGATGGACCAGCTCCTGACCTTTCTATTCCACCTCTAAACTGGCTATACCATAGAGCACAGTCTCCATGATGGATCTGACCCTCACCATCTGCATCCCAGACTCCAAGTCTATTACATCACTTAGTTGGACCTTCCAGCTGATGTGCTTGCTACCTTTCCCTCTCACATTTCTCCCAGGCCTTTCTCTCCCCTTCAAGGCTCAGATAGACCACACTCTGAGTCAGCATGGACCCTGGAGTCTGCTACCTTTCTTAAAAAAAAAAATATATATATATATTTATATTTATTTCCATGTATGTGTGTTTGTATGTGTCTGTGTAGGTGGTCATGGAGGACAGAAGAGGGCATTGGATCCCCTGGAACTGGAGTTACAGATGGTCATAAGCTGCCCAACTTGGGTCCTCTGGAAGAGCAATACCTTCTCCTTTTTTGGGTTTTTCAAGGCAGGGTTTCTCTCTGTAGTAGTCCTGGTTGTCCTGGACTCACTTTGTAGACCAGGCTGGCCTCAAACTCACAGAGATCTGCCTGTCTCTGCCTCCCGAGCGCTGGGATTAAAGGCGTGTGCCAGCCACCACGCCTAGCTGAGCAATACCTTCTTAACTGCTATTTCTTCATTGTTCTCTTCCCCTTTCTTATCAGACATGTGAACCTGCCTCATTTTCTGCTCCTGGCTGTTTATGCTTCAGCAAGCAGGAATCACACCTGGAAATCTGGTTAAGGATACTGAAGTAGAGAGTGGGGGACACTTGCCTTTGTCAGTGCTGCCAGGCAAGCATTGTCCTCCTTCCTAGTCTGAGGTGTGGAACTTGCTGTGGGTCCCTTGGGACAGCAACCTCATCTTCACTATGTCTCTGGGTGCTGAGCTGCTGCCAGATGGCTGACCAAGCACTCACTGAGCCTGAACGCATGTGGCTAACGGTTGCAGCCTCCTGTATGACCTGGCATTGGTCCCAGAGGAACCTCATCTGCTGCAGCTTTGCTGCCTTGGTCTGCTGGAGCATTTGGGACTCCCTAGAAGATCCTTCTGCACTGGTGCAGTCTCCCTGCTCATGTTCTTGTTCCTTCTTCCCCCTCACAGTTGCTCAAGTAGGACATATTGCTACATCTGTGGCCTCTGAACCACTGTTCTTTCCCGGGGACTCCTCCAGATTCCTTCAGGGGCTAGAGGCTCTCACTGATCCTTCCCAGACTAGCTTATGCCCTGGCTCTGGGCAATATGTTTAGAGGTCTCTTTGCCTGCTTTTTTTCCCCTCTTCCAACCTGAAGTGATTCCAGGTTTTGCTTTGTCATGTCATTTTCACCTGTTGACAGCTTTCAACACATACGTCCCCTCCAGATGCCTGGCCTCTGACAGCGGCATTGTGTGATGTGGGCATCTACACAATGTGGATAGAGGGCAGGAGTGGAGAGCTGTAGGTTTCCTTGAGGTGGCTGATGCCCTTCCATGTCAGGATAAAGGTGGAGACTGGGTGGGAGGTATTTTAGTTAGCTGACACCAGAGGCAATGTGTTCCCTGGCACAGTGACATTAGCATTGGCTCTACTTGCACCTCATGTGCCATGGGGATAAGTGGTTAGTGGAAAAGTCTGGTCCTTGGACTGGCGCTCTTTTCCTTTAAACAGCTTTATTGAAGAACAATTTGCATACCACACAGTTTACCTAGGAGGCTGCACAGGTCAGTGACTTCTGGAAATGCCTGTTTTTATGCAGCTGTTAGCATGAAGCAGTTGCGACACCTTTGGCCTGGCCCCCTCTGCAGTGCTCAGCCCCAGCTCTTGGCCCCACCTACCTCAGCTCTGCTGTCCTGGAGGATCCTGTCTCTCCTGAAGTTTCCACATCACAGAAATAAATGATGTTCAGTCCGATGTCTGGTTTCTCTCTCTGAGCACAGTTGTGATGATTTTGCAGTTCCTCGATTGTGTGTGTCAACAGTTGACCTGGCTTTTGGCTAGTTGCATTACATTATGGTCACATGGTTCATTCATTCATTCCCATAGGCAGGCCTTTGGGGTACAGTGAGTGAGTAGACATTGTTTCTATGGACATAAGTGCTTGTCTTCCTGGGGCTTACAGTTCTGTGTGGGTGTGGGTGCTTGCTTCCCTGGGACTGGTTGAACAGTGAGTGTGTGTGTGTGTGTGTGTGTGTGTGTGTGTGTGTGTGTGTGTATTTCTTGGTGTTCACCATTTCACACACTTCTGGAAGTGTGTGGGGCTCAGCCCTTTGCTGTGCAAGCACCTGGTGGTGCTTTTTAAATGATGAGTGGACATAGAGTGCCCTGTGGATTTCATTTGCATTTCTAACCTTTTAAATCATAGACATCCTACAAGTTGGTTCCACTGCCATGTTGGTAACAGCTTTTGTCAATAACTGTAGTGGGCAGCTCCACAGACTCTGTCCTCCTGCTTGCCTCTCTAGGTGGGATACAAGGTGCTGGGACCCCCACTGGAGGCCCCATTTACTTGGACAGACAGGCAGGTGTCACAATGCTGCTTCATTGAGCACAGTTAATCCAGGTGAAGCAGGAGGGAGGCATCCTCCCAGGAGAACTCAGTAGAAGATCCTCTTCTGTTGCCTACAGGTGCAGGGAACACACCATTGTTGAGGGGGAAAGGGTCCTGCAGTCTAACCCTTGCCTGTCAATCTCTATGGGGTGGGGTGGGGGCTTTCCATGGATCCTCAGTGGCTATTGGCCTGGCATTCTTGTGTTCTCGCAGTTATCTTCTCCCCGGGGTTCTGGATTTGTGTTTGTTCATCCATTTGCAAGACTGAGAGACACTTTGTAGCTGTAGCTCTGTGGACCTATCACCCAGGCTCTTTGTAAGATTGTGGTTATGCTGGGGATAAGTCATGGCACACTGGGTGGAGGCATTGATGCCAGACTGGGTGTTTCTGTGAGCTTAGCAGTTGCATTCCTTGAGGTTACATGGGAAACATCTGTTTGCAATGGAATGGTCTGGTCTTCTTGGCAACAGGTGACTGTCTTGGCTTAGGTCCATCAACACAGCTACTGTAGGAGAGCAACAGGTGTTAATTGCAGCTGTGTGGCATCTGGCTGCCTCAGTGGTGGGAGAAGAAGAAGGGACAATTTGGCCTTGTTTCTCCATTTAAGAGGATCCGTGACCTTGTCTAAGGTCGTGGGATGATGGGCTGTCAGGCTTGCTGGCCCATTGCACCTTTTCTTGTTTCTGTGGGCCCCTCAGCATTACAGGGCCTGGTATTTGCCTCTCTGGGAGTTGGCCATTGGGATGGCTTGTGTTTGTGGCCATGGGCTCATTCAGGCTTGAAGCTCCATTATACTGAGCTCTATTCGGCATCCTACCCTTCAACCCTTTTGAAATTTTGGTGATTGCTGGCTGCATGATGGGGTCAGGAAGAGAAGTCAGAATAGGGACATCTTTGGGTGGCTGTCTGTGCCCACCTGGGTGACACACCCGTGGGTGATGAGTGTCCTTTCTATGTAACTTCCTTCTGTGAACCCTGAGAGCCTTATGCTAGAGGAGAAGGCTGCCACTCTCATTGCTCAGTGAGCCCCTGAGGAGATTTGGGGGTGTGTACTGGTTCCAGGCTACTTTGTTAGAGACTTCAATGGGCACTTACTTTGTCCAGTTCAGTAAGTGTCAAGTGTCCCTAGTATCTCAGAGGTGAGGCCCACCCATGCTCTGTATAATCTAGGGTCATTTGGAGTCACTCTCCTGAGGCTTGTTCTCTTGGGATGGCATCTGTCCGAGGAGCAAAGAGATTTCAGGAGACATGTTTTGCTGCTTTTCTCCTTCATCATAGTTTGGGTTTTTCAGATCTGTCATAACTTCCTGTTTTCTTGTAACGACCTGGGGCCCTCACTGTTGTAGTCAGGTGGTGTGCTCTGTGTACTGTCCAGGTGGGAGGAAAGGGCCGGGTCATGTGGGGGAAACACTAGTGAGCCATGGAAACTGACCAGTAAGGCAAACAAACAGCACCCTGGTGACAGACATGAGGCTGTCTGAGACCCTTACTGGGACATATAGGGTCTCACTTCCCCTAACCTACTTCACTTGCTGTAGGAGCTTTGGGGTCCCCCCAAGACCAGCTTGGTGTTACCTTTATAGAGCTCCAGTTTCATGTGGCTCTGCTGTGTCTTAGAGGAAAGTCAGGGTCTGGTGAGGACATGCTGGATGTGGTGCAAGGTACTTTGCATGTTAGGCCTGTCATCCTCTTGGTTCTGGTGGTTCTGCTTCCCCTGTAAAGACACCTGGTAACCCACCTTAGGCCCCCAGCCTTGGAACGTAATTCCCAATGGGAAGGTCTTCATGGAGCCAGTCTCAACAGTGGCCTAGAACACAGAGATGTTCTGATATGGAGACCACACAGCCACTAGTGCAGGTGGCAGGAACAGAGTCCTGAAGACTTTGGTTTGGAAGATCTGAGCTAGCTGGGAGGGCAATGAAGGAGTGGCTCTTGGGGCACTGTGACCCAAGAGCAGAGCCAGGAAATGGGGAGCTATGTGACTGATATGACTGACAGTAGTAGGAGCAGGCACTGTGGGCTAAAAGGTGCTGTGTTGTGTGCTCAGGGTGCTCAACCTCTGCTTCTGTACCGTGAACAAGTGGCCTGCTTCTGTGCTGGTGGGAGGGTGTGGTGAATTGTGGAGTGCCATGTCTGCTCCATTGCTACTGTTGTCCCTCAGAGTGGGGCTTGTGTCCAGTTGAGTCCCTGAGCTGATGGTAAATTGTTGCTTTGTCTACTGATAAGCAGCTCCTACCATGGAAGAAGAGAAGTTGCATTGGGGGTGGGGGTAGGGCAATCTAGGAGCTTCAAGTAACTTGGGACCTCTGGCCTGTGGTGGGTGTCCCTATGACCAAATGGCGGGACCCTGGATAGTAGGGACATTGTGGTATACCTAAGAACTATGGGTAACAGATTCAAAGACATTAACACACGATCTTTCCATCATTTTTTGAATAAAATTCCACTTGGGGAGAGATCAGATATGCCGTAGTGTTAACAGGAATGCAACACCTGTGCTTTGATGATCTCAGTGACTGTTAAAATAGATGCATAGCCCTGACCTCCCTGTTCACACTCTGGAGGAACTGAATGCTGTATCCTGTGCACTACATCGATGTGCAGTGGTGGGATTTCATAGTCTTTCAGTGGTGTTTGCATTAGGGCCTGTCTTACTGATGAGATACTGACTTGCAGCATCCTTACAGGAAAGTGCTCATCACTCACCTGCTGCAGTCAGCTTCCCTCCAGTGGCTGAATGCTGTTCATGGAGCAAACTCAGTTATTATAGTTCAGATCTGATTCCACAAGCATTTGCTAGAATGTTCCTGGGGCACCTGTTGAAATGTCCAGGTTTTTGTGTCTGAGGGTGATGAATTGAATTGGATCAGGGACACATGGTTAGAAAAAAGAAATAGACAGTTTATTAGGAAGAGATGCCCTCCTGGGAATGGGAGTAGGCTAGTGAGCTGAGGGTGAAGCCCCTAAAGCCGAAGGTTACAAGGAGCATGACCCTTTATAGGACATTTACGTAGGAACGCCTACCTTTTCTACTTTAGCTCAGACTAGCTCTGTTCATTATATGGAGGCCCAGGTGGGATGGGCTTTCAGGCTTTCTCTGCCAGTCGGCTGCTTTTATGTTAATTTAAAAAAAGATTTATTGGCTGGCATATATCTTTAATCCCAGCACTTTGGAAACAGAGGCATTTGGATCTCTGTGCGTTCAAGGCCATCTTGGTTTACATCGTGAGTTCCAGGCTAGCCAGAGCTACAATGGAAAACCCTGTCCCGAAAACAAAACAAACAGAAAGCACACACAAAAGATTTATGTTTTTATTTATGTGTGTGTGTGTGTGTGTGTGTGTGTGTGTGTGTGTGTGTTTGTCCATATGTGCACCACATGGTTGCAGGTGCCCTTGGAGGCTATAAGGGGGCATCAGATCCCCTGGTACTGGAGTTAAGAACAGTTGTGAGCTGCCTGATGTGGGTTCTGGGAACCGAACACTGGTCCTCTGGAAGAGCACTATATGCTCTTAACTGTTGAACCATTTCTCTGCTTCCTTATGTTGATCTTAATGTAACTTTCTTTCAGTCTCTATTCCGCCACACAGTTCCACTAAGGTTGCAAAGGAACCCAGAAGATCTGGGTTTGGATGAGGCCTGCTTGGCACTTTGCCATGGTTCTCTGCTAGCTGCAGGGTTACTGCCCAGAATGTGCTTCTTCACCCGGAGTGCTGTCCAAGTGGCTGCTCATAGCTGTCTTGTGCTTTAGAGAGTATCAGTCTCTGTCCTCTGATGAACTGTGAAGCTGACCTGGTGTTACTGTTATTGTTAAAAGTGTTCAGAGTCTCACGATGGCATTAATTTCTACCTTCATAGAAAAAGCAATTTGACTTTCAGGCTTGGCATTCAGGCAGGGTAGGCGGGAGGATGTGGTGGTACCTGACAAGGAAGGGGTACTCTTTGTCTCTGAGTTGCCTTCCCACAGGCTCATAGGTGACTGGGGTTGCCAGGAGCCATGGAAGAGTCAGTGTCTTCCTGAGACTCACCTGGGAATGTTTGGGCACAAGCATCTGGCAAACAAGGACACACTGACTTGAGGCTGTTGGAGAATCTGCTCGTGCTAGGGCTAGGGCTAATCATAATCCCTCATGATCCCTTCTCAGACCCTGGTAGTCTAGATGGTATCTGCTCTGTTATTTCTGCCTCTTGTACAGTGTCCTTATCTGTGCCTTTCTAGAGGATGTTTGGAGCTACTTGGTCCTTTGCTTTCAATTCTCTGGATTGGAAGAGACAGAACATGGTGGCAGTGGCATTGACTCTGTGTGTGTGTGTTGTTATTGTTTTCAGCTCTGGTTGTATTTCTGCAGAGCTGGAGCAAGTTCTGGGGCTGGGAGGAGAGTGGTACATATAACATTAAGGAGATGTGCTGAGTCCTTGTGCCTTTCCTCCTTCATAGCGTGGGGCCTATGAAGGGGAACTACCTGGCGGTGGTGACATTCCAATTCTAGTATACATTCCCGGCTGCTGCTTCCTGTGCAGTTGCTACCTTCCCAGAGTCGTAAGGGTCCATGGACACGGGGTTTTAGGAAGTTGTAGTCTCACATCTGCATCTGTGACCATTGTGCTTAACCCAGACTGAGTTGAGGAAATTAAGTGTTCTTCCAAATTTGCTTGGTGTTGCCTCCTCTAGAACCCTCTCTAAGCCCTGGGCCTTGTCTTCACCTTGGCTGGTGAAGTGCGACATGTTCCTAGCTCACTCAGTTTGCAACTTGCATCTTGTAGCCCTTGCCTTTGAGCTGCCTTACCAGGCTGAGAGAAGCCTCCATGGAAAGGTTCTGCTTTTGTGCGTATGGTAAGGGTGTGGCCTGAACCAGCTGCTTCCTTAGGAGTAGAGTTTCCTTGTCTCAGACCCATTGACTGAGCACATTGGTAAGTGAGGCCCCACTTTTGGAATATTTGTTATTTCATGGATATGTGTGTGTGCACGCGCGCAAGCGCATGCATGCATGTGTGTGTTAAATATGTCCCTATCTGTAGAACATTCCTTATTTTCATTTGGAAGAGTCTGTAGTGGTTTCTTTTATTATCAGCTATAAATTTTAAAATTCAGATAGCATAAAAACCCTGTTCTAGTGTATACAGCTTAGCGTCTCTGTACTCACCTGCCTGTGTAACCACCATGTTCTAGTGTATACAGCTCAGCGTCTCTGTGTACTCACCTGCCTGTGTAACCACCATGTTCTAGTGTAT
>CAJQZJ010036755.1:671613-698526 GCA_907164525.1 Lophiomys imhausi
TACTCACCTGCCTGCTTAACCACCATGTTCTAGTGTATACAGCTCAGCGTCTCTGTGTACTCACCTGCCTGCTTAACCACCACTCTCAGTTCTAAGGTACTTTAGTGTCCTGAGAAGAAACCCAGTGCTTATCTGTACTCACCCCCATTCCATTTTCCTGAAACTCTGGTAACCAGGAACCTACTCTTTGTCTCTGGGTCACTGGTTGTGGATGTTTCCTATGAATGGGATCCTGCAGTGTGTGTCCTGTTGGACGCTTTGACTCAGCATGATATTTTCTGGGATGGCCCATGGTGCGGCATTGGTGATATTCCATTCTCTTTTGTGACCCAGTGTATTTCATTGTGTAGATGCATACTGCATTTTGTGTGGGATTAATGCCAGTTGGCTATTACAGATAGGGCTTCTGTGAACATCCACGCACGAGCTTTTGTTTGAACATAGGTTTCTGTTTTCTTGGGTATAAACCCAGCTGTGGAGGTGCTGGCCAAGGGAGCTTAGCTTTTGAGGAACTGTTGCTGGGTGCTTTCCATGGCCTGACTGTTTCATGTTCCACCAGTAGTGAGTGACAGTTCCAATGTTTCCACATCCCCAAACAGCACTTGTTATTGTTCATCTTCTATAATGAGTGTCCTGGTAGGTGTAAAGTAACATCTCCCTGTGATTTGGTGTGCAGTCCTTGATGCTGAGTTTCTTCATGTGCTTATTGGGTATTTATAGGTCCACTGTGAAGATTCAAATCTGCAGTACATTTTAACTTTAAAAAAATTGCTGAATTATTAGAATTCTTTATATATTTTGGATACTAGACCCTTGCCAACTGTCCAACTGTGTGATTCACAATTTGTTTTCCCATTTGGTGTATTGTATTTATTTCTTGAGTGTTATTTGAGGCAGGAATAGTATTAATTTTGATAGACAATGCCTTGCCTTTTCTTTGATTGTTTTTATATAGACTGAGGTTATAAAGACATATGTTTTCTTCTAAGATCTACAGTCATATAAGATAGGGGTTTTGCTTTTTTTGGATGTGGCTATCTAGTCATTCCAGTAGCATTTATTGAAAAGACTCTTATTCCCCAATGGACCATCTTACCACTTGTGTTGAAATTGAAATTGGTCATCGACATACAAATTTATTTCTGGACTCTCTATTTTGTTGTTTGACATGTCCATACTTTTTTTTTTTGGTTTTTCGAGACAGGGTTTCTCTGTGTAACAGCTCTGGCTGTCCTGGACTCGCTTTGTAGATCAGGCTGGCCTTGGACTCACGGAGACACCCCCCCCCAGTGCTGGGATTAAAAGCGTGTGCCACCACACCCAGCTTTTGTTTTTGTTCTAAGTCTTGTCATGGCCACTTCCTTCTATTTCTACAGGAGTTTCAGGCTTAGCTTATCAGTTTCCACAAAAAAGCCAGCTTGAACTTGGACAGAAGTTATCTTGAGTCTGTGGGTTTTCAGGGGAGTCACCATCACAGCAGTGTTCTGATCAGGTTGAGTTCGTCTTGATTTCTTCTTATTTTATTGATCTTAAAAGTTAACGTACGAAATAAATCTCTCTCACACAAACCAGTGCACCTTGCTTATTCACTCTCCTACTATCTTTCCCATCTCTTCAACTAATTTCACTGATGTTTTAAAATTTATTTTACAGGTCTTGAACTTAGGTTAAATTCATCCCAACTGTTGTGTTTGTGGGTGATCTCTTGAGAGTTTTCCTTCTTTCTGAGTCAGCTTTACTGGTTTGTATCTTGCTAGCAATTCTTTGGGTACCTGGCTGCTTATCTCACTGGTCCATGATTGTTCCCACATTCCTCGTGGTTTCCACTTCTGTAAGGCTGGAGATAGCATCTTCTCTTTCATCCCTGTCTTTTGTGATTGAGTCTTTTTCTCACCAGTCTATTGCAGGCTTGCCAGTTTTGCTGATTTTTTGGATTCCCAGGTTTCCTCTGTCTTCTGGTTGGTGTTGGCTGCATTCGGAGTCTAATCAAACGGAAGCCTTTCTTGAGTGTTCCTATCTCACCCGCTGCCTTCACTAAGCTGATGACCAGAAAACAGCTGAGCAGATTGTGTGTCTGGTGCAGGCAGATGGGGCCTCACCTTTTTTTTGAGTGTCCTGGGTCATAAGTATAGTTCTATGTTTGGAGCTTTGCTCCTGTTTGCATAAGTCTTGGAAGAACCTCATGAGGGAGCACCTTTGTTGACTTAATATGTTCATGGAATAAGTGTACACCAGTTGAGAGTCAGCTTCCAATGAAACAATGAATTCCCCGGTGTCTTCTGAGCCAGCTGTCCTGTAGCACTTTGCCAGCAGTTCCGAGCACGTGAGAGAACACAGTACCACTGTGCCTGAGGCCCATGTCCTAGCGAGTTCTCCTCTGTCCTAACAAGGTTTCTATTGTGATAAACATCAGAACCAAAAGCAAGTTGGGGAAGGATTTATGTCATCTTACAGCTCACAGCCCATCATGAGGGAAAAAAAAATCAAGGAAGGAACTCAAGGCAAGAACTCAGAGGAGTAACTGAAGCAGAGACGGTAGAAGGATGCTGCTTAGTGGTGTGATCCCCATGGCTTGCTCAGCTTTCTTTCCAGACAATCCAGACGCACCTGCCTAGGTGTGGCCCACCAACAGTGGGTGGAGTCATCCCACATTAACCATTAACCAAGAAAATGCTCCACACAGGCTTGTATAAAGACCAATCCCATGGGGACATTTTCTCAGTTGATGTTCCCTCTTCCCAGATGACCTTAGCTTGTATCCAGTTGACAAAGGAAACTAACCCACACTCTCTCTCTGTTGACCACTGCAATGGACACTAGGAAGAAAGCAGCACTTGAGGACAGCTCTTGAAGAAATTCCCTCTGAACACTTTCTGTTCAGTAGCCCTTTGCAGTGAGCACCCAGGGGTGTTGGTTTTGTGTGCACTCCCCATGAACTTGGAGAAGTTGGTGACCAGGCAAATCTGCCTCACTTAGGTTGTGGTTCATCTGCTTATCTTATTCCTGAAGATGACCTTGTTGGAGGTCCTGGTCATTTAATGGCCTGGGGCTTCTTACTAAGAACCTTACTGGTATCAGAGGCAGCTGTTGGCCTGGCTTTTCTCTACTTGTGTCTACTTTCTCCCTTCTGCACCTACCTGTACTGCCTCTCCTGCTTCTTGCAGTGAGATGCATTTCTTGTACATGATTGGTTGGCATTCTTCAAGGAGGATTGGTCTGAGCTGAATTAAAGTGCACCTTTCTGTAGGAAACTGATCCAATGCTGCCTCCAACTTGGTTCTTTCCTGTTACCACTTCATACTAATGCAGGCCTGCTGGTGTCTCCTGTTTGGCTGCAGTTACAGTTGCTAAGAGACCCTGAAGGTCAAGACCTAAACTCCAGAGGTATGGAGTACCTTTTTGGACTGATGTAAGACAGCCTTCTCACTGAGCCTCAAGATGTGACAGCTGTCTGATCATCATCTCCACTCCTGCCTTGAGGTGAGGTGGCCTGAGGGATTGCCTCAAACTCTCAGACTGTCACCTGAGAGCAGTCTGGGAGAGTTGACCCCAGGGTCATAAGAGCCTGTGAGCTGGCCCTGCCCCCCTCACTGGCTTCAGCACTTGGGAGAACAGCCCCACACCTTGACTGGGCAGCCCAGTGGAGCTGGCTCTGGAGTCGTGGGTGTGGGTGAGCTGGCCAGGGGGCATGAGAGCTGAAGAGGTGACCCTGCCTCCTGCCAACGGTGGCATTGGGTGGCCTAGTGGGAACAGTGCTGGAGAGTTCAAATAAGGGAGAGCCAGTGGGCTGACCAGCTCAGCTACCATCCAGGCTCAGATCCAGGGCTCTGAACTGGCCCACCCCCAGATCTATATCATATGCAAATGGTTGGGACATGTAAATGGGCCAGTCCTGCTGTTCCAAAGCTGCAGGATCTCCATAATACAGGGCAACAACAGGATAAGCAGGAGGAATCCTGATGAGGATCCAATATTGATGGTGTCACAGAAGCCACAGATCTCAAATCAGACCAATGACTCATTGCAATGAGCATTCTCAAGTGAAGATGTGTGGACACAGGGACATACTGTGGACACACTGTGACATACTACAGCTTCCATGATGAGATGCTTTTTGTTGTTGTTATTTGTGTGTGTTTCATTTTTTTGGGGGAGTTTGCAAAGGGCAAGAGTACATACGGAGAGATGAATGGGACTGGGGTGCATGATGTGAAACTCACAAGAATCAATAAAAAGTTAAAAAATAATAAAAATAATAGTAATAAAAAGATATGACTGCTGTCTCAGAGGCCTTGCTGGAGTCATGAATTTGCTTTTTGTTGGCCGCACCTTTGGTCAGTGTGGCTTGAGCCCTTTCAGGCTGTTAAACTGGCCTCACACTTGTCACCTGGAAGAATGTGTAGAAAATACATCTAGCTCTGCTGTGTGTTGTGTCTTCCTTTAGATCGTGGGCATGGTTACTGATGTCACAAGGGCTCCTTGCCCTCTGCAGATGTGAGTGAGACTGTCTTGTACAGGGACACCTCTGGCTGCTGGCTCTCTCTGTCTTTAGGTGAGAGCTGCAGGTGCTGCTTCACCTCCTAGAGAGAGCAGCTGGCCTTCTTCTGGCCCTCGGGTGTATTTGAAAGGATTACATATGATGGAATCTGTTAGCTACCTGTCCGCCCGCCTGGGGGTCGCTTAAGCCGAAGAGGAAGTTTGAAACAAACCACTGGAGAGCTCCTAGGAAGAGCCTGAGAGCTAGGTTTGCCGCACAAATGCCCCATGCCTCTCATGAGGGAGTCTATGACCATCTTTTGCTGTTATTTCCTGTGTTCACTGCCCCTTCTCAGGAGTGCCTGGTGCCTATGTATGCCACTGTGTCCAGAGTTTGGTTCTGTGGGTGGACAGGAGGCTAGAAACTTAGGTCTGTGGTCAATTTGCTCATGTCCATGAACAGCACCCTGGCAACTCTGCCAAGGAGGATGGCACACACCCTGCAGCCAGAAGCTCAGTGCTAGGAGCAGGAGACAGTGGCTGCTCCCTTCCAGGACCCACTCCTAGCTTCTGTTTCTCTACTTGTCCAAGGTACTGCTACAGTGTGTGTGGCCCTTGCCACACCCTGGCTCCAACCCCTGCTTCTGTGTTGTTTTGTCAGGCATCCATCCACGAGGCCTCTTCTTGAGCATGAATTGGCCTATACTCCAAGGAAGCTTCTGTTGCTGGGTGGGGATCCCGATCTCATTCTAAAACTGGCCAGAAAGGATGGCTGGCCTGAGGGATACAGTGCCCATCCCCACTTACACAGGGAGGATGGGGGCAAGGCCCCAAGGGAAAAGGCTTGCTGTGGTATCTCAGCCTTTTTTTTCCTTTGTGCTATACCCAAAGGCATCTCTGGGGTGACATCCTCATGATAGCCTGTGAGGATAGAAAGCCCTGTAAAGATTTTACAGTCTGGGTGAGCCCCCTAGAGATTCTAAAGAGAGTTCTGCCTAATGTTTTTGAGGTTGAGAGCTTTGTTGGGCCAGATGTGAAATGTGATGTCAGGAAGGTGAACATGCAAAAATCTTACGCTTTTGGGTGTGGTCATCTCTCACATCCATGGTAAGCTCTTAGGCCCATGGTCAGTTCTTACATTCATGATCAGCTCTCTAGTTTATGATCAGCTTTTAGGTCTGTGGTCAGCTCTCAGGTCTGTGGTCAGCTTACAGGTCCATGGTCAACTCTCAGGTCTGTGGTCAACTCTTAGATCTATGGTTGGCTTTTATGTCTGTGGTCAGGAATCACATCACAGTCAGTCCTTAAATCTATAGTCAGTTCTCAGGTCTTTGGTCACCTTAGATCTATGGTCAACTCACAGATCTGTGACCAACTCTCAGGTCTGTGGTCAGTTTGCAGGTTCATGGTCAACTTGCATGTCCATGATCAGTTCTTTGATCCATGGGCAGCTTGCAGATCTGCGGTTAGCTTTCAGGTGTGTAGCCTGGCTATTGGGTCTGTATCAGCCAGGTAGGCAGAACTCCAGGATGTGGTGCACGTGGGAACGCAAAGCTCAAGGCTATCTCTTTCTGAGAACACCAAGCTGCAGGGCCACTTGACTGACAAAGTGAAATGTTGCTCCTGCTCCTCACATCTGTTCTGATGTTGGGTCAGAAACACAGTGCTTGTGACTGGCAGGCAGAGCAGATTGTACTCCTTTGATGTGGGGCTTCCACCAGGATACTGCACAGTGTGATGTGCGGACCTGACGTCCTCCATGTCCAGCAAGCATGCTTCTATGCCTCCAGAGACCACTGTGGAGTATTGTGGTGACTGGTGCAGCTCCCTGCTGAGAGGTGCCGTGGCATCAGCTGAGGACTAGAGAGGCTGGAGCTGGGTCTCAGGTGTCCCCTGAACAGTGGCCAAGGGCTTCCTCAGCTCCAAGTTGCTGACCATAATGCCTACAGGGTTGGGAGGCTGTAGAGGAAGAACCGAGGCCATCTGGGATGTTAGCCTGCTGCTGCTGAGGAGACGGGATGGAGCCCAGGGAAGGCTCTGGCTTACCTTTCCTTCTCCTTCTGGTGTCCCTGTCACCCTTGCCCCATCTTTTGACCTGCATTACCTTACTTGAGTGTAGTCAAGCCCTGAGGACAGGGCAGTGTCTAGGCTTGCTCTGCTCTGGGGAGACCATGGCAGGGGAGTAAGACCTTTCACTCCAGATCCTTTCTCCACTCTCTGATTGCTCCTTTCTTTCCTTCCTTTCTTGGATCCTGCTGTCTGCTGTCCTTGTGTCTTTTCTGTTCCTTGGCAGCTACACTCATTCTAAAGGCTTGCCAGTTTTTTTCCCCCTCACCTTTACAAAATCAGCTTCACTGTGAGACTCCCTGAGAAGCAGTGTGTGTCTGGGTGCTAGGGACTGCAGCTGAGCCCTTGCACCTACTCAGCCCTGCGGCCCCAGGCTCTGCTTCCTCTTCCTCCTAACCAGTCACACTAGGCTTCTCAGGTCACCTCTGCTTCAGCCACTTTCCACTTGTTCTTTATTCTTCAGCTTGCACTGCATTCCTTTGTGACTTTAGATTCTGTTCCTGTCCCTATGAAGAAGGCGGGACATCTCCCAGGATGTCCCACCCTCTTTCCTCCCTGAGAGCCTCAGCAGGTTCTCATTGGGCTTTTGGTTCAGTCGCTCCTCTCTACGAGCTGGAGACGTCATTTGGACAGTGAATTTGTCCTTGTTAGGCGGATGTGGTGGTGCTTGTCCTTGCCATGTACATCCAGGTCCCCAAAAACAGATCCTGGTCTATATAGGCCCAGACTTTCCTCTAGCCCTATCTGGGTGAGGAGAGGGCCAGTGTTCACCATTGCAGTCTGGGTGTGAGGGAGGCCCTAGGTGCCATTAGCTATGGATGGCTATCTGAGGGCCAGAACTTTTGGTGTCCCTTGGGCTGGAGTATGTGCCTGTGCCTGTTATGTTCTTGGCCAGTTCATGCCAGTTCCTTCTTTGAGCTTCACCTCTTCTTTCCCTTTCGGCACTGCTGAGCTTAGTCCCATGTGCCCGACCTCTTCTGCCGTCTTTGCAGCTCTTACCACCGTGGCTGGCTTGTGGTATCTGTAGTATCAGCGTGCTGCTGTCAGAGCTGGCTATGTTCTTTCTGTCCATCTGACACGCCACTAGTAGCAGCTCTTAGCCTAGGGATGTGTTTCGGGAGGACCTGAGGGCAGTAGTCTTATTTACAGTGGGGGAAGTTTGGATGTTGACCTATGACCCCGTTGCATCTTGTTCTCTGTGTAAATCACAGAGGAAGGCTGTGACTTTTCCTCCAGCTTATGCTGGACAGACAGGATGCCACTCAGTGCCATGGATCTGACTTGGTTTTTACTGTGTGAGGTGGAAGGAGGAAGGTAGAGAGGTCGTGAGTTGGAACCGATGGTTGACGTTTCCATACGCTGGTCCTTTTCCCTTTCCCCGTCTCTTCCTTACTCTCACCATACTGTCTTGTTCCTCTTCCTTCTTATCCTCTCTTCAGCGTCTTTGTCTTCCTCCTGCTACCCACTCCTCTCTTCCTTTTCCCCTCCCTCTCCTCCTGTCCTCCTCTTCTCCTTTTTCCTCCTCTTCAAACTGCCCCCTCCTGGTTCCTCCTGTTCTGCCTTGCCTTTCCTTCTAGGCCTATGGCCTTGCTGCCCCAGGCTGTAGGCTGTGATTCCTCCAGGTTCCTACCGTGAGGAGTGGGTGCATGTAATCTCTGACCCATCCCTCTTGATATAGCCTGTTTTGACCATGTGACCCGTTTCCTCTATCCAAACCCTTTGTCAGACCCTGGCTCTGTGGTGAAAGCAGATTGGCAATGATGATAATAGTGTGAGTTTGGGATCTGGCCAGACAGGAGACTGAGGCCTTGTTCAGAGTCAGAACAGTGAGACCAGCCCAACCAGCAGCTACATGGGGTGCCTGTCTAGCGCCTTGCTCCCTCTGTCTTCACCCCAGCTTGGGGTTTGGTGTTGTTGTAGGTCTGGGGCAGCCTATGAGGGGAGTCTTGCCGGGTAAGGAGCTCGGCCTTCTGCAATGATTGGATGTTTCAGCTACACATGCCTAAATCAGGAAACTAAACACCAGCACATTGCCATGTGGGAATTTTGTTTTGTGTGGTGGCCACTAGATATGAGCATGTGAGTGTAGAAAAATAACAAAATATCTTTATATTTGAAAAGGTCATAACTGCCGCTACTAAATTGCAAAGTAACCCTAAAGTCAAAAGAAGCTCTTCTGTCAGGAGAGCTGTGGGGGGTGAGGTTTGAACCCATGTCCCATATGAAAACCGAAGCCAGAGAGGACAGAAAGGAAGGGGAAATGGCATTGTGGTTGGTCCTCTTGCTTTCACTGTGACCACTGGCCAGATGTTCCTGGAAGGGACTAGTTAGTGACAAGTACTCTCTTCCCCAGTTTACAATCTATAGTTCACCCACTCGTCAGGGGCGTATTATGACTCCCCTGGGCAACTTCATGTCCATTCTGCACTGATGCTTTCATTTGGTGGTCAAGGCCAGCCTTGGGTTGTCACTGGACCAGGAGGCTGGATGGAGGCTAGGTTTGTTAACTCCCAGAGACACTTCTGCTTTGTTAGCTAGCACAGGTCTGGATGAGGCCACCCCTTGCCAGTGAGGAGGTTGGTACAGATGTCCTGTCAACACTGCCCCTGTCTCCCCTCATCACTGCTTCAGGACTTCCATTTGCTGCCACCCTCTCAGCATGTTTGGGGAGATGAGATGAGAGGCCCCTGTGCTGAACTGACGATTATGTTTAGTGGGAGTCCATGCCTGGTTGTTGGGTGGCACAATGTCGGGGGAGGCAGGCAGATGCATAGGATCCTTTGCTGATCTCTGCTGTCTTGTAGAGGTGATTCTTGCTTCCCTCTGGGCTCAGTGTTGTGCATCTTGAGTGGTTTTGAGTTTCTTCTGCCATGTGGTCTGCACATGTGGACATGTGACATGAGGCTTCCATGGTGGCCAGTGACATTCTCATGGCACATCCCCTCCCCGCTGCATGTGGCCTGGTTCTGAGCTCACCACTGTCAGTCATGAGTCTCAGCTGAGAAATAGCTCATGGAATCCAACATTGGCTCCAAGTTTCCCTGTGGTTTGGAAGTGTACATCCAGAGTAATGTTAAGTGGCCAAACACTTGACTAAAACCAAACGGAGAGCCAAGGATAGGAGAGAAGAGAGACCTCAGTGTGAATCTTGTGTACACCAGGAGGCCCTGCCAGAGGTTGCTGCTCCTGGGCCTGTCTGGAACCCTGGAAGTGGGTGTATTGTTGAATATTTAATAACTCCATGAGCTCCTGGCCAGTGCCCCCAAATAATGGAGACAGAACCCTAACGATTTATTTGAACGGCTTTAGCACAATAACTGGGCAATTATCCCTACACTGTTTTTCTAGGCTAGTTTGGTTATTTTCTGGCTGCACTCCCTAAGTTACTTGCCAATCAGTGTCTTATCTGGGCTGGATCCACTCTATCAGGCTATTTCTTCCTTCTCCATCTTCTTTCTCCTCCCTCACTCTTTCCCCTTCCCTCCCCACCCCCCACCTTGTAGTAGTCCCTACCTGCTACTCCCCAGCCAAGGAATCGAAGCCCCACCTTCTTCTATTCTGCCTAGTAATTGACTGTCAGCAACTTTTATTTAACCAATCAGAGAATATTGGCAACCACAGTTTACACTAGACTGGGGGACAGTATTTAGCATTTGAATACAAAGCAGCACCCTCCCCTCCATGAGCATATTATGCCACTTTGTATGTCAGGGTGGCTGTTAGTGTTCACTGAGTGTGTGCACTGGTTCAAGGGCCAGCCTTGGTTTGGGGGTCACCTTTGGCTCTGAGCAGTGCTTAGGGCACATGGGACCCCATGCTGGCCACCTAGCCGTGTCCTGTAGGAGAACACTCACACTGGCAAGTCACATTTATAGCATCCTTTACAATTGTTCCAAGTCCAGGGTGTGAAAGGTCACTGCACATTTCATGGAATTGAGCAGTACTTAACCGATTTTTTAAAAAATTGAAGCCTAAAATGCTCACGGTATAGGCCATAGACAAGGTGAAGTACATCTCCTGCCACTTCCCAAGCCCTGTCATGGCTCTCAGAGACACATTCTCTGCTGTGGATGGCATAGAGATGATTTGGAGTTTGCAAGTTAACCTGAAGACAATCTAGGAAACTCAGGACTCATATGTTTTGTCTGGGGAGCAATCCAGGCCAACATGGCAGGTGCTTGGGCAACAGCCTCCTAAGGGGTAGTACTCTGATGCCATTGGGTGTCCCATTGCCTATAGCTGGAGTTGGGTTATTTAGGGCAGTGGGGCCGCAAATAGCTTTAAAGTTCATGTGTCTGAGAGACTTAAGATCTTGAAGGGTCTTAGGTTCCTTGTGGGCTTGCATTCTGTTTGCTCTTCACAGGGCATCTGACGCATGCAGAATGGTGCTAATGCTGCTTGCTGCTGGTCCCCTGTGCTTGCTTCATCTTCTCTTTGTAGTTTTTTTTCTAGGACCTAGGACAAAATGAGAAGTTATTGCTGAGCAGAAAGCCACAGCTTTCATTCAGTCAATGCGTTACATGTGTTGCTTTTCTGTTTCCAGTCAGGCTCTGAATGTGTTCTTCACTCTGCTGCTGGCTAAAACCTTGGGACCTGCTTCTCTTCAGAATGGAGACAAGTGCTGGCATGGGACTCACTGTATAGCCCATGCTGACCTTGACCTCTCTATCTTTCTGTCTCAGCCTCCCCACTGCTAGGATAACAGGCATGTGCCACCGCACCTCTCTGAGCTGAGTTTATTCCTTGTGTGCTTCTTGTCACATGCTGACATTTTATTGAAATGTGTATGTGTCCTGTGGTCTTGTAGTGGGCATTCGTGTAAGCCTCTCACTAGGGCTGGGATGCAGTGGATGAAGGTCTCAGGGACAATATTTCCAGTCCTTCCTGAAGGGCATCAGGTAGCCTGGAGGCTGGCTGGTCACAGCTGTGGCCAAGGCTGTGAGGCACCTCTGCAGAAGCTGTCTAAGGTGGCTCCCGTGTGGCTCGGGTGTCAGGTGCTTTGGCAAACAGGTGGTGCAGACTTTGCAATGTGACAGGAGGCATCCCTGGCACGTGTACCTGCTAAGAATCTGTTTCCTGGAATCTCTATAGCATGTCAGGTGGTTTTAACATTAATTTTTAGGCCAAAACGGTGGCAACTAAAATCATGACAATTTTGTTTGTCCCACACTGGAATTTTGTGTGCCATATGATGGCCTGTGCTCTTTCCCAGAGGCCTGGGACCTGTATGTTCCTGAAGAATGGCCCCAAGAGCAGGCCTGTGTATGTAGGTGGCATGTGTTTTCTGTTTCAGTGGGTTGGTCCTTTTTCCTGATACAAGTCCTATCTGGAAAAAGCTGGCTGGTTTTTTCCACCTTGTTTGGGGAGTTAGGTGCCATGGACATTAGCCAAAAAGTGGGTTGAAGGAGAGGACAGTGTGGCACTGGTAGAGCTCATCCAGCACCCTCAGTCTGGTTAGAAGCCACCAAACTAGTAATCAAACCCATATAACCACATTCACAGTCATTTGGAAACCAGCGAAGGGGAGAAAACCCAGTGGTACCCACCTCCCCCAGCTGCTGAGGCTGTGGAGAATGTTTACTCTAGGCTCTTCCTGCAGAAATCTGTTTATTTGAAGTTCTGTGTTTGATGTTTATGTTAGTGAGGAGGAGTCAAGCATGGACTTGGGCATGTGTGTGTGCGTGCGCGCGCATATGTGAGCACATGCAAGAACATGTATGTACAAGGATGCTTTGGGTGGGCTCCGAGGGGTCTTTCTGCCAGTGTCACCTTCCTGTGCTTGCTGTGGTTTCAGTGGCTAGGGGCCCATGGAGTGTCCAGAAGTGCTGCCTATGCTGACCTTTTCTTTCTGGCCTAATTGTCTGCCTCTTGTTTTCTGCCAAAGTGTCTGATGTCATTGACATTGTAGCTCCTGGCCATGCCTGGGCCACAAACAGTGTTTGGGGAAGTGGTTTCACTACACATTTCTCTGCCCACAGATGCCACCCGCCTGCCACAGCTTTTTGCGTTACTGCTGTAGGCCTCCTGGTCACCCAGTCTGTCCTTCTCTGCTTAGTGTATGTGCGTGGGTTCTGAAGGCCAGGTGTCAGGTCTTAGCCTTGAACTGACATAGACTTGGCTTCTAGCAGCCATGGTTGGGTGGGCTTTCCAAGATTTTCACCAGAAGTCAAGAGAACCCCCTTGTGACCTGAACCCCCTGTCTGCTTCTCTCCAGATCACAGCTATCAGTTGGGATATGGTTTTGTTTGGAGGGAGAAGGAGGTTAGAAGAAATCCCGCCAGGACCTAGACAGCACCACATGCTGCCTTTCCTTTTAGGTGTGCGAATGAAGATTCTAGAGGGTTTTTCAGTTGGTCCTGGGATAGGGAGACATCTCTGGTCCTAGATGTTGAAAAGGAAGCAAAGGTCAGTGTCCCCCAGTCCATGGCATTTTGGAGGTTTCATGGCTGGGAATCTCCTCAGTGGTCATAGACATGGCTGGTGTTCACCAGCATACACCAGCACACACAGTTGAGCATTTGCGTTCTCAACTGGCACCTTTTCCTCACTCACCGAAACCAAAGGATGCCCCTGGGTACCCATGTACCTGCCTAGACCTGGGAGGCCCTAGGCTGTGTCCTGAGACTTGATATGGGACAAGGAGCAGGCTGTGCCTTTGCTGCTTGTTCTGCCACACCCTTACCTTGGAACTCTAGTCTCAGAATGACTTACACAGACCTCTGCATTGCTCCATGGGTATCACTGGGTTCCTCCTCCTCCCTCAAAAGGCTGGTCACTACCTAATCTTTTGCCTTGCACCAATACCTAGAGGAACCCCTGACTAACATACCTTGGAATCTTGGAGAGATGTCATGTTAGGTTCCCAGAAACTTTGAGTGGAGTGGACCTTAGAAAGGTAGCTGGGTGTGGAAGGCCTTTTGGCAGAGGCCCAATGGAAAAGAGAGCAGGGGAGGTGGAAGGTACAGGGACACTCCCTGGGAGGGCCTCTGCACTCAGAGCAAAGCTCAGAAGGCAAAGCCAGAAGCACAGACCATGCTGGAAGCCACCTTGGTCATGGTCCTTCCCAGGGCCTTTCTTTGACATATCTGTCGTTGTCTGTGTTTCCTATCAAGCTGCTTGCAAGATTCTAGTTAGTTCTAGAGGTTATGTTGCTGAGGTGGGATGTCAAGGAGGTGGTATGGACCCGAGTCTCAGGCATCCCTTCATGTTTGTGATTATTGCTTATCATATATCTTGACTTGTCTGTCACTGGGCTGAAGAACAAGATGTGGCCACAACAGACACACTGGCCTCTGTTCTGTGAGGTCTAGTTTTAGCAGGGTTAGAGTAATCTGGGAGAAGGGGATGCAGCTGGGGTCTGATCCTTTTAGGGGCAGATGGGAATTGGAATCTTTAGGATGTGCTCTTTGCTCTGAGAAAGACAGGGCAGGAGATGCCTGGAGGAAGGGCCTATGGTAGGAAAGAGTAGGGAGTCAGAATCAGGATATGCCATAGGCTTCACTCACTGGGTAGATAGTCACACAGCCCTCTCTCTATCTGTTGTAGGGACAACTGGGTGTGGCTGTTGGTACTCCCTAAATGAGGGCATTTACCAGGAAGTAAGCTTGGTTTCCTGTTGTTTCTTTAATTAAGAATTAATTAATTTCCACAATGAGATTTTATTTTTTATGCTGGGACAGATTATAAGGGTGGGGGTTGGGTCTGAGGGGAGGTGGGAGATAGAGGGAACAGTGTGCATGATGTGAAATTCACATAATAAAATTTTTCCATAAAAAATTAATTATAGTACAGGACCTCGAACCCAAGGCTTTTACATGATGGGCAAGTGCTTTCTTACTGAGCCATACTTTGGCCCTTGCTTTCACTCTTAGACCCTCAGAATATTATGGTGGCCCATGGAGGAGACTGAGGAGCCAGGAGGAACCAGATTCAAAGAGCAAATGGATGTGGGGGCATTGCCTGCAGGTTCTCAGATACCAGCATGTTCAAGGAGAGTGGTCACTTACATTCAATGTGAACTCCATCTTAGGAGGCATCTTCTTGCAGTGGACCATTCAAGCAGGGGGTTTGGGCAGCACCTGTGAGTAGGTGTAGCCGACTCAGGATGCCTAGATTAGCTTGCTTCATTGTTGTGATTTTTCTGTGGGGTATGGGGAGTGATAGAGGTTAATATTGGTGGCTTTCTTAGAATTTTTAAACCATCTGCTCTCAGTGTTTTTCTTGTGGACCCACTGTTGAAAGGGATTCCAACAGTATGTACACATTGGTGTGCCAAAACTTGACATGGAATATCTGCTTGTAGTCTCTAAGGACTGTGAAATACCTTCCCAGGGCTGTCACTGTCACCACCCTGGCTTCTTTCTGGAGATTGTCAACTTTTATATAAAGGTCAAAGGGACCTCTTTGGGTGACTAAGAAAGTCATTTTATTTTGTAGGGAGAAGCTAGGACCATATTGGAAGAGGCAGGTTGGCACTGAGTGGTTTTGGACAACTTTTGGGAACAGGTTGTGACCCAGGCTTTGAGAGGACAGATGTAGCTGTGAGATGGACAATTATCACTAGAGGGGCAATAGTAGAAATGGAGAGGGAGGTAGGAAGGGGCAGTGACTCATCTGGGCCCACAGCCATGGAGTGTGTTGAGTGGCAAGTCCTAGGAGAGCTGAGGAGAGGGCTTGTGTGAGTCAAGTTCTACAGCAGGGACTTCTAATAGCCTGGGAACATACAAGACAGAGATGAAGGACCCAGCATAGCCACTTGCTGCTTTGGTTGCTACTGGTACCTGGCCTCACTGCATACATAGAGAGGGCTCTCTGCTGGCTCCTCTTCCTTAGAAGGACAGCTGGCCATACACTGTAAGGACCTCTTTGACCTTAATTAGCTTTCTCTTGGCCCTGTCCCCATATGTAGCCACACTGGGAGCTGAAGCCTCAGCATGAATTTTAGAGGATGTGATTCAGTCCATAGCAAGGGACTCGTACAAAGAGGGTATTGTGGTTTTAGGGAGAAGCTGTTAAAGGGGGAGAATTGCCACTGGCCGAGTCTAAGATGATAGAGACATCAGGAGCAGACTGGCCTGAGTTTCCCAGTCTCTTAACATCCAGGGGTGCTCCTGGGCAGCAGGTAGGGCTGCAGGATTGTGGTGCAGGGATGGCACAGTGGATGCAAGCAGTGGAGTATTGGTTGCAGGTGGAGCTCTGGGCACAGAGGAGGCACAGATGGCTCCTTCTCCTGGTATCTGTCTGGCTTTGGTTCATAGCCTTTCTGTGGGCTCCCATAATGTGCCTTTATTTTATGGATGACAGTGGCCTGGTTCTGGGGAAGGCCTGGCTTCTCCCCAATAGCAGGCAATTGCCCCTTGGCTGTACTGAGCCATAAAGACAGGAGGGTAGGTATCTTTCAGGGGCTCCTGAAGAGATGGGTAAGTGCTGGTTCTCCTAAAGGGGTGGGGATTGCATCCATACTGGGTTAACACAGGCTGCAGTCCTGACTGATGCCCAGTGGCTTGGACATGTGGACGTCTGTGGAGCATTCCTCAAGATAGGGTGGAAAACTGTCCTCACTTCAAAACAGGATGTCTGTGATTAGCACAAGCACAAATCGGAGAGTAAAGGATGTTGGGAGTGTTTCTGGGCTTCCAGAGAAGCCCCTCTGGAGAAGCTTTACTCCTTTCTTTGTGAGTTCTGAGGTCTGCTGGCTGGCAGGTTCTAGGGTAATTTCCAGGTTGTATATGTGTCAGTGGAAGGATGTTTTCATTCTGGGTTCATGTGGGATGACTGTGATGGTTAAGACCTTACAAGTGCCTTCTTGAGGATAGGTGAAGGTACACGTGATGCCCGCCTACACATGTGCCCACAGCTACAGAAGCAAGATAGGCAATGGTGGGAGGCCAGTGGGCTGGAGGCCTTTGGTAGCCAGACAACAGGAGGTGCTAGGTCCTGTTCCCTGTTCACAGATGGTATGGTTCTGCCAGCATGCATATTTTCTGGTCTGGCAGCTCTGCTTGGCTCTGAGGTTGGTCTCTTTGTGAGGTGGGACTGGGATAGGTAGCTTCAGCTCTGTGAAAGAGGGTTGTGCTGTGGGCTGTAGAGAGACCTGTGGAGTTCAGTGTGTCTCTTGGTGATCCTGAGAGACACTGCTGGCTGCTCTTCCAGCAGCCTGGTAGCTTGATGTTGAGCTCTCTAAATGGGCTAGTTCTTTAAGGAAAAATAATTAAAATTTGCCACCATCTGTGGTGGAGAAGCCCCGTGGCAGAGCTGTTTTCTCTCTAGGCACTTTCCATGAAGCCTTGCAGAAGGCTGGGTGTGTGTGGAGCAGCCTGTGAAACCTCTGTCCTCATGGCTCCTGACTCGCATACAGTAGGCCCCGTGGGACAGGTGGCCTAGTGACTTGTGATCCACAATCACCGGTGAAGCCATGTCCTTCATGTCCCTCAAGCTCCTCAGCCTGAGCTCTAGCTACACTGTATTGTCCATAGTTTAGGAGCTCTGGCTGAGGGAGATAGATAGGGAGGCCTTGTCCTTGGTGTTTTTGTGCAGGTGCTGAGTGTACCTCTTGATGGTTTGCATACTCCAGTCACAGGCTTCGGGGTCGATGCTTTGCCCCATCCTGGTGGGAGGGATGCTGTGCTCCCGTTTGTGGGTAAGAAGTGCGGCTGTGCCCTGTGAGCCTTTCTTATCTCAGCCCACAGGTGGGGAGAGTTGCAGGCCTGAGTAGATATGTACTGTATGGAACCTTGGGTGCCAGTGTTGCAGCCTGCTTGCATGGCTTTGATACAGGCTTTGTGCTGTGTCATACATCTCTTGGTAGAACAGTTGTCCCCTTTGTCTCCGCTGTTCTCAGCTGGGTTCTGGTGGCCAGCTAGCCAGTATCTCATCTTATTTTGGATGCAATATGGGTTATTAGTCCAGCCATGGGGCTGGGTGCCAGGTCCTGGCCTTGCCCCAGGGGTCTCAACTGAGCCTAGTACTCACTGGCTATGTGATCTAGGGGTGTGGAACTGCATGAGAAAGGGCAGCCATGCTCCCCAACAGGAATACTGCACATAGCTGACTGTTACTTTGGGGGAGAAGGACACCCAAGGGCTCGGGTTCCCTCTTTTACTTGAGGGTACACTCACCTTTTCCATTTACTTTCGTGTGCATCATTGTCTACAAGAACAAGATCTAGAGCACAGGAGACAGGACAGTGGGTGTTTAGCACCAAGCTGGGGACAGGTCCCCTGCTACCCTCTACCTCTTTCGGAGGTAGGTAGGCTTTTTTTGCCTTACCTGTCTCTCTTCTGGGGTTATTTCTGGGCAGCTGGCTCTTGGGCAATTAGTTGGACTCTAGCTACAATTGGGTTGAGTGAGTGCAAAAGGTTGGGCCCTCTGATGCCATTTGGTCCTGGGGAAGAGGAGCCTGGCCTCCTGTGTGAAGAGGCTGGTGGAAGTTAAGGGAGGAGTAAGAGGCAGGGCTACAGTGTACTGGAGACCTGAAACTTGAATTTTATTCTCAGAGATGCTGTCTTTGTCTGGCCTTGCCATGCATCTGGGGACACAGGGCTCAGCTGCCCTGCCCCTCCTTTGTACAGTGGGGCCCACATAGCTTAGAGGTGCCGATGCAGCTCTGCACTAGAGACCAGCAGTGTGGGAAAGGGAAGAAGGGAGATTTGGAAGTATTTATTTTACAGGAATATCTTCTTCCTCTCATCTTTTCCTAGACAAAGACTTGCTGAGAAGCCCAGTCCGGCCTCAAGCTCATGATCCACCTGCCTCAGCCTCTTGAATAATGGGCTAAGGACTCTATTTTTAGACTTACTTTGAACTTGACTTCTTACTCATTGAACTCTCTGTCACATGAGACATCTTTGCTTCCAAAAGCCATGTCCCACACAACCTGGCCTTTAGAAGCTTTCCCGAGCTGGCTAGCTGGATGAATGGAAATGAATGGTACGCTCTGGGTTTAATGAGAGACCCTGCATTAATACTTAAGATGGAGAGTGATTGAGGAAGCCACCCAGTGTCAACCTTGGGCCTCCATACATGTGCACACATGGACACATGTACCTGCACATATGTGAACACACAAATATACATGAACACCACAAATACACCACACGCACATAGAAAATAAAAGGAAGGGGAATTGAAGCTTTGTGGCTTACACACCACAGTATGGGTTTGGCTCTCACCATGGTATGTTTTGCATATGCTGTGGATAGTGGTGGTCGTTGCTTTTCCTACTTGTGCATACAGCTTGGGACCATCTCTGTTGACAAGGCTTTGTTTTCTGTTAGACTTCAACAGCACGCTTGTAGAAAGTCAGAGTGTAGGTGCAGGTCTATTTGTGGGCTCGATCCTTCTCCCCAGTTCTGTTGGGTCTTCTTCCAGGACTGCATGTGGCTGCCGTGGCTTCACAGTAGTCCTGAGGTCGGTCAAGCCCCTCACTGGTCTTCCTTTAAGACTGCATTGCAAATCGCCAGCATGTCTGTTTCACATATATTTCACAGTATGCTGCCACATTCTGTCAGAGCTTGGTAGGATTGTGACTCGTGCAGCCCTGAATTCGTGGGTCAGCAGGAGCGTCCACGGAGTCTTCTGGTTGGTACTAGAGGTGGATTGCTTTGTCAAGGCAGTTTTGATTTTTCTCACAGTAGTCTGTAATCCTTGGTCTTGTATGTCTTTTGTTAAATACTGTCCTATGGAATGCATGCTGTCAGCTGCCCTGGTCAGCAGTCTTTTGACCTCATTTTCCAGTTGTGTTTGTTAGTGTAAGGAAAGGAAAAGGAGCTTTAGGACATTACTTTTGCATCTCTGACCTCGGGCAGTCACAACTGTTGTGTAACTCTTTCAGCTTCTTATGTGAACAGTATCCACACGTGAAATACCCCTCAGCATGCGGGGCACACACGAAGTGGCTCTGTTTACTAGGTCACCAGTGAGGATGTGGCGTCTCTGCGGGGTTTTCGACATCCCTTATCTAACAGAGGGTATTTCTTCCTGTTTCCCATGCCACTGAAAGTTTTTTACTGTGAAGGAGTGTTGAATGCTATCACATGCTTTTTTATGTCCATCAAATGGAGCCTGTAGCTTTCCTCCATTCTGACTCAGGGTGATCACAGTGACCTTGAATGTTAGAGACTCTAATCTCCCGGCCCAAGCACTTCTTGGTTATACTGCTCCTTTTCTTGTAGTTTAGGACCCACTTGGCTGGGGCCTGTGGCTTTCTTTTCTGCCTGCCTCTGCGGTAGCGTTGTCTGGCTCAGGTGTCTCTCATGCTGCTTCCCAGAGCACACTGGGCTTTTCTCTCCTCTCAACTTGGAAAGAGCTGTATGGCTAATGGTGCTTCTTCCTCCCATGTTTATGCTATTCAATACTGAAACCATCTGTGCCATGTTTTGCGGCAAAGTTTTTTTTTCCTTTGACATTATTCTGAGATTTTTAAAAAAATGTATGTTTTTTTATTTTATCACATGCTAAGTTTTATGTGTTAAAAATTAAATTATGTGTGTGTGTGTGTGTCAGTCTGTGAGTACATACTCACAGGAATATGGATCTGTGAGGCCAGAAGATTGTATCAGATCCCTTGGAGCTAGAGTTACAAGGAATTATAAGTGGGTGCTGGGGACTGAATTCAGGTCCTCCAGAAGAAGGGTGTATGCTCTTTTTTTTTTTTTTGGTTTTTCGAGACAGAGTTTCTCTGTGTTGCCCTGGCTATCCTGGAACTCACTCTGTAGACCAGGCTGGCCTTGAACTCACAGAGATCCATCTGCCTCTGCCTCCCAAGTGCTGGGATTAAAGGCGTGCGCCACCACGCCCGGCAATTACAGACAGCTGTTAACTGCCATGTGGGTGCTGGGATTTGAACCCGGGTTCTTTGGAAGAGCAGCCAGTGCTCTTAACAGCTGAGCCATCTCTCTAGCCCCAGGTGTATGCTCTTAAATTCTGAGACATCCCATCTCTCCATCCCTTAAATTATATGTATGTATGCATATATACATATATATATGTACATATGTGTGTGTATTTTGCTTTTTTGTTTTGTTTTGTTTTTTTTTTTTTTTTGTTTTTTTCAAGAGAGGGTTTCTCTGTGTAGCTTTGTCTGTCCTGGAACTTGTTCTATAGACCAGGCTAGCCTTGAACTTATAAGAGACCCCTCTGCCTTCTAAGTGCTGAGATTAAAGGTGTGTTGTAACCGAACTTTTAAATTATTATTTAACACTTATTTATTACTAAATTCACTTATAACACCAACAATTTCTTAACTATTAATCCTATAAATTCCTACAACCTCTTTAACCTATCCACTAAACCTATTGATAATCATAACAACTACTTTCATAACCTTTTAGAATGATACAGTCTCTGGGGCAGGTCCTCAGTCGTCAGGAACACAGTATTTGTTGTAGATTCTTTAACACACTTAGCAGTCCTTCTTCTGGATCTCTCAGATGCAGGTTCGTCAGGGTAGTTGGTTCTGTGGGAGACTCCAGCCGTCTGCAGGCCAACTTACTTCTTTTGAATCAGGAACTCAGCTGCTCTGCCTCAGTCCTTAAAGCCAGGCACAGTTTCCCCTAGGCCACTGTTCCGACAGATCAAACCCCTCTAGGTAAAAGCTGAGCCACAGGGTCCAGTCCTTGGCCTTTTGGTGTCTTGCTCAGGCTTTCTTTGCTCACCGGCTTCCTTCTGCCTCAGGGAAATTGGGCCATTGGTCTACCAGCACTTTCTCCAGCAGTACTCTCGGAGCTCTCTCATATCGGGAGGCTTAGCACGCAGCTCTCTGGGCTCATCCACTTGTCCTCAAATAGGATCACTCCTTGTTCCACCTGCTTCAGCTTAATTTGGGCTCTGCCCACTTAGCAGTTGAAAGCAATGCCAGGTCATAAAGTCTTCACTCATTTCACCTGGCTTCAACCTTGTTTTTCAGTCCATAGAGACCCCCTCGTTTCATGTGACTTCATCCATAAGCTGATAAGCTAATTGCTCACAGTGAAGTTGATCTTCATGCCCCAATTAAGAGACTGTATTAGAAACCTAGATATTCACTAAATCTAACTTATATTAATCTATCAACCCCTACAGTGTGTACCGCTACTACCCAGCTAAATTTTATATTTTAAGGAAAAAAATTAGTAAACTTGCTTTATAAAGAAAAATAACCTTAATTAAAAATTCATATTTTACTAAGTTTGAGGCTAGCCTGCAGCAAGTTCCAGGACAGCCAGAGCTACACAAAGAAACTCTGTCTCACTTTCTACCCCCAACAATTCATATTTTAAAGTAGTAATTTGTCCATTTCTTTTAAAAAAATTTTATTGTTTTTTTACTTTGCAAATTTCACATCATGTACCCTGCTCCCTCCCATCTCCCACCTCCCCCAGACCCACTCTCCACCCTTGACACCCCTCCCAACATAAAAAAAAATCATTGTGGAAGCTGTAGTGTGTCTCAGTGTGTCCCACAGCATTCCATTTTCTCCATACATTTTTGTTTGTAAATGTTCATTATAATGATTCCTTGGTCTGTGTGTTTCTTCTTAATTGTTTGATTGGTAGTACAGTCTTTCCATGTGTTGCCCTTTCTGTCATGTCTGTTGTATTCCTGAGCTGGTCATTTCTGTTCTCCTTCGTGTTGTTTTCTCTGGGGCCCCAGCTTCTCTGCCCAGGAACCAGCTTTTGGCATTGCTCATTGCTTTTTTGTCCTGTTTCCTTCATGGGTATGGAATGAGGGCCTCTATCCATCTGTGTTCCTCACCGGGGGCTGTTTGCCAAGTGAGAAATCTGAAGGAAGCCCATGTTGCCTTCTGTGGTTGGTAGGAATGGAGGTTCCATTTGAGCTGTTGTTAGTATGAAACTTTGATTATTTTTATTTTTTTAAATACATTTATTTTCCAGGTATAGTTGGACTGAGTTGCACTCAATTGAACTGTTAGTCAAGGGGGTACCATGGAAATCCCCAAACAACCCAGGCTAATGCTAAGACAAAAGGGTTACTCTCCACAAACTGACAGTGGGAGGTGGGGCATTGCTGAGGACAGCATCCACACAATTTGCTGAACATGGAGAAGTCAAGCTGGGGCCTACATGGAGCCTTCATCCCTATGTTCTAGTCTCTTTGGTATGAGAAGGCACGGTACAGATTACTGAAAGAGAAATGTGGGCACCAACCCAGCCACAAAACCTTTACCTACAGTCTGTCTGTCCTGCCTGCAAAATATGCTAGGGCAATGGTGGCACAGAATTTGAGGGGTGAGCCAACAATGTCTGATTTGACTTAAGGCCCACTCCACAAGAAGGAACCCATACCCAGTACTGCTTGGATAACCAAGAACTATAAACTAGGTAGCCCAAAGACCTAGAATAAAACTGCCCTTGACTGTTCTAAACAAACAAACATCAATAAAATGATTCCTAATGATATTTCTCTTATATTCATAGATCAGTGCCTTATCCAGTCAACATGGAGAGGCTTCCTCTGGCAGCAGATGGGAGCAGATGAGAGACCCACAGGCAGACATTATGCAGAGAAAGAGTCTGAATTGGAGGTCTCCATCAAATCCCTCCCCTCAGAGCTCAGGCAATCCTACAGAAGTGGAGGCGGAAAGAGTGTAAGAGTCAGGGGAAGGAGGGCACCAGGAGAACTCGGCCCTGTAGGGGCTGAGGTTAATATAAGTTAGATTTAGTGAATATATAGGTTTCTGATACAGTCTTTGGGGCAGGTCCTCAGTCGTCAGGAACACAGTATTTGTTGTAGATTCTTTAACACACTTAGCAGTCCTTCTTCTGGATCTCTCAGATGCAGGTTCGTCAGGGTAGTTGGTTCTGTGGGAAACTCCAGCCGTCTGCAGGCCAACTTACTTCTTTTGAATCAGGAACTCAGCTGCTCTGCCTCAGTCCTTAAAGCCAGGCACAGTTTCCCCTAGGCCACTGTTCGGACAGATCAAACCCCTCTAGGCAAAAGCTGAGCCACAGGGTCCAGTCCTTGGCCTTTTGGTGTCTTGCTCAGGCTTTCTTTGCTCACCGGCTTCCTTCTGCCTCAGGGAAATTGGGCCATTGGTCTACCAGCACTTTCTCCAGCAGTACTCTCGGAGCTCTCTCGTATCGGGAGGCTTAGCACGCAGCTCTCTGGGCTCATCCACTTGTCCTTAAATAGGATCACTCCTTGTTCCACCTGCTTCAGCTTAATTTGGGCTCTGCCCACTTAGCAGTTGAAAGCAATGCCAGGTCATAAAGTCTTTCCTTGTTTCACCTGGCTTCAACCTTGTTTTTCAGTCCAAAGAGACTCCCCTCATTTCACCTTACTTCATCCATAAGCTGATAAGCTAATTGCTCACAGCAAAGTTGATCTTCATGCCCCGAATTAAAAGACTGTATCAGAAACCTATATATTCACTAAATCTAACTTATATTAACCTATCAGCCCCTACACGGCCCTGTGAGTCAACTAAGCAAGGTGCATAAGAGCTCTCAGAGTGAAGCAACAAGCACCGGACTGCAAGTCCCACTCCAGATCCTCGTGCACAATCATAGTTACCAGCTGATGCTTTTTATGCGACTCCTGACTATGAGAAAAAGTGGCTTTCTGACTCTTTTGCCTGTGCTTGGCTCTCTTTACCGCCTGTTGGGTTGGTGTATCCAACTTCAATATGAAAGTTTTTGCTTCATCTTATTACATTTTATTTTGTCATGTTTGATTGCTATCTCTTAGAAGCCTGTTCTTCTCTAATGAGAGACAGAAAGGGGAAGGGAGGTGGGGAGGATCTGGGAGGAGTGGAGGGAGGGGAAACTATTATCAGGATTTATGAGAAAAGAATCTATTTTCAATAAAAAGTTACTCTACTATACAAAAACAAAATGAAACAAAACAAACACATTTATTTGCCAGGCATAATGGCACATGGCTTTAATCCCAGCACCTGGGAGGCAGAAGGAGGCAAATCTCTGTTGGTTGGAGGCCAGCCTGATCTACATAGTATTTCCAGGACAGCCAGAGCTACATAGTGAGACCATATTTCAAAGAAAAAAAAAAGAAAAGAAAAAAACCCCACACATTTATTTATTGTATGTGTATGTATTTAAGGGTGTGCACACCATGGCATGGGTAGAAATTTGAATTTAGCTTTCTAGTGTCAGTTCTCTCCTTCTACTGTGTGTGGAACCTGGGAGCCAAACTCAGGTTATCAGGTTTGATAGCACATGCTTTTACCAGCTGAACCATCTTGCTGGCTCTTTGATTATGTTAAAACAAAGTGAAGGGAGCCAGTGGTCCGGCATCCTCTCTGTCTTAGGTGCATAGGTGTAGGTTGTGCGGTTGGGCACAGAAGCTTTCACCCCTGTGCCACATACCTTCACCTGCCTCTGATCTTTGTGTTGGGATGGCAGCAAGGTGGCCTCATGCTCACAGGTGGGGGCCCTTATTCATATGTGGCTATTAACCTTCAGGTAAATAGCTGTCCAGGGCTATTTACCTCCTCTGGTTACTTTTGTAACTGCTCTGTCTTTGTGGGTTACTCTTCTGAAGTGGACATGGTGAGCATCCTTGGTTCAAAACTCCAAACTGAACATCCATTGTATGAGTGCCAAATGATGCCACCAATGGAAAATTCCACCAACGGGATCATGTCATAGATCACAGAGAAAAAACAGGTACTTTAGATATTTGTATTACAACTGGGTGTGATGGTGTACTTTGGAGGCAGAGGTTGTCATATCTTTGTGAGTTCGAGGCCAACCTGGTCTACATAGTGAGTTCCAGACCTGCCCGGGCTACACTAGAAGACCTTGTCTCAAAAAAATTTTTAGACTGCATAAAATGCCTTCTGCTCATGTGCCTGAGGTGAACTAGAAACAGAGTAAACAGTAAATTCTGTGCTTAGGTCTGCGCTTTTTGGATCCTATACCAAGAGAGCTCATTGTGTGTATGCAGGTATCTCTCTGCCCTAATATAGAATCGGAAACACTTCTGGGCCAAGCATTTTGGATAAGAGGTATTCAACCTCACAGTTGGTTTTTATCCCTAAGAACAAACTTCACTTTTGTTAATTCTCCACAGACTTTGTTTCCCAGCTTATGAGGTGGACGCGCCTGCCAGCTGAGGTGCCCAATGGTCAGTGTGACCCCTGACTGAGATGCTTTACTGGCTGAGGCAGTCACACTGCTATGCCAGGTCTTGTCTTTGGGTCACAGAGGAGCAGGGCCATCCGCAAAGCTTGGAATGTCTGCTGGGATTTTCCAGACACATTTTGGTGTAGAGACCTGGGCAGGCAAGCACAGAGTCCATTCCTCCTGCAGAAGGGTCAGAATTTCTCAACTTATTCCCAGTCTCTATGTATGATTACAGCTGGCCTTTCACCAGCAACAACAAAGCAAGTGTCTTCCTTAGGTGGAGGTGAGGGTCGAACCTGGCTTCCCATCAGGCAAGTAGGGCTGCAAGGGTTGCTGGCAGGGCTGTCATGCTGCCACATGGTGTGGGTGTGGTCCCGTTGGGTTGGAGGCTGCCTTGGACAGGATCCTTGGGAGGATCTCGGAAGGCCTGTGTATTTCTGTTGAATGGTTTCCTGATGTGTAGCCTTAGGTGCATCTCAGAGCTTAATGAGAGCCCTGGGACAATGGTATCACCATTACCACAGTAGAGACTTTCTTCTTGTGCCCCCTTTTGGTAACTTTCCAATTTTTTCAAAGTCAGAGCAGTTTCAGTGTCAGAAAGCAGTCTATTTTATGTACAAACTAGAAGTGTGTATACTCATGGTGTGCTAGAGACTGTGCATTGTGGAGAAGTGGCTGGCCTCCCCTCTTCTAGGCCACCCTTTGCACTTCCCTAGTTGTTCTGGTTTTCAAATGTGGGTTTGTAAATGATGAGCTGGCAACTTGGTTTTCTGGCTAATTTCTCACCATCTTTTGACTATAGACTACCATGGCTTCACTGGCCCCTGGTCCTTGTGGAGCCCCTTTTCCCATCCTCACTCTGTGCTTGTTTTCAGCAAGAGGCCTGCGAGCATATTGTTTGCCACAGAGCCCCATAGTGTGCTGTGGCTTGTTTGCTATGGTTTGTTTTCAATATTTTTTTTAAGAGATGAGCATATTTAGAAAATAAAGAGGACAGAAACACCGCCTCCTCTGTGCCTGCTGCACTGTGCAGAGCTGGCAGGAGCTGGAGACAGAGGTGGCATGTGTGAGGCAAGCTCTTGTCTGCAGGGCATTGGGCCTGTGACTAGGGTTTGCTGATACCAGAGGAACAGCTGAAATTTCGATGTTGCTATCTAAACCTGCTGTACTGACTCCATCTATGTATGTATGTATGTATGTATGTATGTATGTATGTATGTATGTATGTATGTATGTATGTATCTATCTATCTATCTATCTATCTATCTATCTATCTATCTATCTATCT
>CAJQZJ010036755.1:698536-710152 GCA_907164525.1 Lophiomys imhausi
TCTATCTATCTATCTATCTATCTATCTATCTATCTATCTATCTATCTGTCATCTATCTATATAATCTAATTTATCAACTTGACACCAGTTAGGGTCATCTGGGAAAAAGGGAACCTCAATTGTGAAAATGCCTCCATTGGATTGTCCTGTAAGCCAAGTCTGCGGAGGCATTTTTATAATTAATGATTGACATGAGACGTTCCAGCCCACCATGGGTGGTGCCACAACTAGGCAGATGGGCCTGGGTGTATAAGAAAGCAGATGGAGCAAACTTTGGAGAACAAGCCAGTAAGTAGTATTCTTCCATGGCCTTTGCTTCAGTTCCTGCTTCCAGGCTCCTGCCTTGAGTTCCTACGGACTTTCCTTTGTGATTGACTGCAAACTGTAAGATCAAACAGATGCTCTTCTTCCCAGGTTGGGTTGTCCCCAACACTGTCCTGGCTGTTTTTAGTCCTGGAGTTTATTACAGCAGTGGAAAGCAAACTAGGGTACCAGCCTTGTATTCTGGTCTTTCACCTCATCTTTTGTGTCTGGTACTTGGACTCTAGCTAGATGGGGATGGTTAGGGGTGGGACCTAGTCCTTGGTTTCAGCCCCAGCCAGTGGCCTGGATTATGCCTAAAAGATGGATTTAAAAAATATTTTTATTTGTGTGTGTGTGTGTGTGTGTGTGTGTGTGTGTGTGTGTGTGATACAGACATGTGGGTGTGGTACATTCAGAGGCCAGAAGAGAGTGCCATATACTCTACAGCTAGAGCTACAGGCAGTTGTGAGCTGCCAAACATAGGTGCTGGGGATGGAACTTGGGTTCCCTGGGAGAGCTGGAAGCACTTTTAACTGCTGATCCATCCATCTTGAAGCCCTGGATTTCTTACTTTTTATATGCTGCTATTTCAAAGTTTGACTTTATTTAATAGGATTTGACCTTCTCTAGTGAAAAATAGTTATTTAAAATTCTGGTCTAGGGCTTTTTTTGGGGGGGGGAGGGTAAAGTCTTTATTTGGTTTAAAAATCTGCCCAGCTTTTCTTCCCTATGGATTAAGGTTCTCAGCCTGTGTGTCCTCTGGAGAAGCTCAGCACACTTCACAGACAGCTGGGCTGCTTTAATCTCTAGTTTAATGAAAGAGGGGAGATTTCTTAATTGTCCTTTAGAGGAAGGTGCCTGCTTCTCACTTTCTCTCTAGTCCTGATGTCAGGCCTCTGTGCAAAGAACCATCACCAGAGAGGAAGCTGGGTCTAGGAGGGCTCCGAGGCCCAGCACTCTCTCTGGTGGCTCCTAGTCCTGGCTCCTCCCCAGTTAGCGGGAGCTTTTGCCCTCATCCATGGGGACACAGCGTGCACTTGTCATTAGAGTGGGGAGGCCCAATCAGCACTTCCTTTTATAAAACTATTTTTAGCTTCAGTGTTTTCGTGACTGTGTAGACAAGATTGCATTCCTCATGAGAGGAAATGGTTTTCCGCAGGGATAAGGGTGTCATGGGGCAGGATTTCCTGAAGAATCCAGCAGCTCCACCCTGGGTCCCTATGTTGCCGTGGGGCCCATTCTGGTTCTCGGAAAGCTTCAGTGTGTGACATCTATAGGTTTGGGAGCCCATGACACTAGTTTATGGCTTGTGTGTGGAAGTTCTGAGGAAGTGTTTGAGGAAAGATGAATTCATGTTGAAGTTGGTTGTCCTCAGTTGTTTTTAATTGGCTTGTGGGGATGTGGTCTCACCGCAGCTGGCTGTGTGATCACCCAGTGTGTTGGGTGCAAGGGCTTCTGTAGTTTGTGTCCAAGTCTGCCCCAGGCTTCAGTTCTGAAACCAATCACTCCTTTCCTGCATGAGAGGTAGTGTTCCTCGATAGAGGTAGTGGGGTTTTATCTGAAAGACACTGCATATGTTGAGTGACTACAAGGGTGCCTGAGGTGAAGGCATCATGGACTTGCAGAAGGTACCAGATGGCAGGGTCCAAGTGTGAGACTATGGTCCCCAGTCCTGTAAGTCCAAGGGAAACAGTGAGGCCCCTGGGGATATGTTGGTGTCATCTCTTTTGGATATTGTGCCATACTTCCCTCACCCAACCACCCTTTCTGAGAGTCCTCCCTCCCTTAAAGGCTTTGGCAACTCTGGACACTTGCTGGGGCTGCACAGGGGTGAAACTGCAGAACCATTCTCAGGCTTCTTAAGGTCCCACCACCCCATATTTCTGCAAATCTGGATGAAGTCACATCGCTCTGGGCTGTGTTTACTTCCTCCGAAGTTATGGGATTGGTGGAACTGCACACTTGGTCAGTCAGGTATGAACTGTATCCTCGCCTTCTGGGTCTTGGCAGTAAGCGTGAGTGTGAGAGATGGCTGTCCTCTCTTTACTGTGGTGACCCACAGCCTTGGGAGTGGCCAATGCAGCCTGAGTCAGGTGCTTTGGGGGAGCCGTCTGAAGGTGGATGCCTGGAGCTAGCACACTGAGGAGTGAGTCAGAGCAGGACTCAGGTACTGGTACGAGCTGACAGATACAGATATCAGCACCGCCTCATGGGTGCTAAGAAGACTCAGAATGTTCCAGATTCTAGAATGTGTATGCCTGGTTTTGTTATTTAGTATTTTCAAGAAGGGATCTTAAAAGTTGTGAGCTCACAAGGTAGCTGCCAAGGATGGCAGGGTCAGAAGGTGTGATTGTTGAATGGTGCTCTGTGTCACAGGAAGGGGTCTGTCTATTCATGGGAAGGGATCTGACCCCAGGCTACAGAAGGCAGCACTGTTGTTACCTTCATCTCAGATGAGACCCAGGTCTAATGGCCAGAACCTTTCCTAGTACCTTGTGGGGAGAACTTTGATGTTGCTCTAAGCTTGTTTGCTGGGGAGTTCTCATGATTTTTCTCTGTCCCTAGTTCTTGTGCATAAATAGGGCCTCATCTGCCTCTAAGGGTGCAGGTGCTCCTGCCTGCAGAAGCAGGGCTCTGTGAGGTTGATTGGCATGCTCACATCCTCAGCGAGGAGGCTTTCAGCGGTAGAATGTGGAACATGGGTGATGCTTGATACCTGTTTACCCCTGAGTGACCATGGATAGGAAGTACTGCTGGGCCTAGAGAGAAGTGAGTGGATGGAGAGGCCATGGGGAAAGAACTGAGGCTTTACTGAGGGGCACAGCTGCTGCCCAGTGATGCCTGCCAGGGAGCAAGGTGGGAGACATTCTATGTCCCTCTCAGCTGGAAAGCTGCACATGCCACCTCCCAGGATATGCCACCTAGTTTGTCTGCTGAGCAGGTCACCAGCAGTAGATGCATTGAGTGTGTTCCTGCCCTGACTTGGAAGAGCTGGGGCTTGATGGGAATCAGTCTTGAAGGATAGCAGAAATCGTTCTGTAGACGTAACTTATTTCTTTCTTTCTTTCTTTCTTTTTTTGTCATGCAAAATTTCTCATTCAAAAACTTGGTGTTACCCTTACCAAAAGGTTTTCTTCTCCAAGGTCTTTTGTACTGTTTTTGTTTGTTTGTTTTTGTTTTTTGTATGTTTGATGGCTGCTGATTATGTGTGATGCTTTTATAAACTGTTATCTTTCCTGATTTTTAAAAAAAAATTATTATAGGATATCTGGGTTTCCATACAGTGCTGCCCATGCCTGCTTGCTGGCACTGTGCCTGCCCCTCCTCCCATCCTCTGGCTCTAGTATTATTTCTTCAGCCTCGTTATCTGACTTCATTGTTGCTCTGCAAGTAACAGGTCTCTGAATCTCATGCTGACCTTAGTGTTTTGTTGAGGAGGGGCTGGTTTTAAGATACAGAGAAACATGCATGGCATGCAATGTTTATAACACATATTGCACAATATTCCAAGTTGCTATAAAGCACAGTATATAAACAGACTCAAAAACTAGAATATAGAATTACATACATAGTATCTGAAGGAGAACAGAATGGGAGACAAATCCAAGGGTTACTGAGTGAAAAGACAAAAGAACTATAAGTTAAGGAAATGTCAAGAATTGTTTGTTTGAAAGCATGGGCAGCAAGTATTTGGCAAGACAGAGAAAAGGAAGATGGGCGGACTGATAGGAGTTGCCCTTTAATAGCCATGCAGGGCAGCATTGGGTAACATTTTAAATTACGTTTAAATAATAGACATTATGGCCATAGACATTATGCCAAAACAAACCTGGGACAGATATTCCTTGTGTTCTGCTGCACACACTTGCATATTTATGACAGTTTTCTGTTCTATGTGACAAGTACTAATTTATTGTCTTGTGTTTCCATGGGTGGGAGTCTGGCTTCACCTAACTGGGTCCTATGCCAGAGTCTCTCGCGGCAGTCAGCTTGTAAGCGGGGCTTGTTCTCACCAGGGTGGGGTCTGCACTCAGGTTCCTGGAGTGGGTTTATTAGCTGAAACCCTCTCCCCTGGCTGTGGGATTCTTGGCAGGTACCTGCTACAGTGTTTACTTCCAGAGTTTCACCTTCAGACTCAGAAATGGCCATCTGATGAGACCAAGCCTGCCTGGGAGTTCCCCACATCTGTCCACTTAAGACCCATTTAAGTGATGCTTGCTTACATCTGTAGAGCCCTTTGTGGGAAGGTTTCTTCCCTTGTTCACAGGTCCTATTATGGTTGTAGGCGAGATTTAGCTGGAGTGAACACCATCATGAGAGGTTGAACTGCTGCTGGGATCCTGCCAGCCCAGGAAGTGCCTGCAGTCTCTGGTTCTCACAGCCCTATCACAGACAGTTGTTGGCTTTTAATATTACTTCTAAAAATATATTTTATACATATGGATGTTTTGCCTGCATGCGTATCTGTGCACTACATGCATGCAGTGCCACAGAGACCAGAAGAGGGCATCATGTTCCCTGGGACTGGAGTTACGAACGGTTTTGAGCCACCATGTGGATACTGGGAATGAAATCCAGGTCCTCTGGAAAGAGTCAGTGCTCGTAAACAGCAAGCCGTCTCTGCAGCACTGCTGGCTATCATTGAGGAACTGTGCACTCATTTTTAAAATTGTCTTTCTTCATACAATATATTTTGATCATGTTTCCCCTTCCCCAACTCCTCCAAGATCCAACTCCTCCAAGATCCTCCCCCCTCCCTGCCCACTCAACTTTCTTCCATGTTTGTTTTCTCTCTCCACAAAAACAAAACAAAAAATAAAGAAACACTAATAAAGAAAAATGCCAAAATGAAATAAAAAGCCCATCAAAACCAAAACCAACCAAAAAACCATGAAGTTCGTTTTGTGTTGCCCAACTGCCCCTGGGTTTGGGACACTCAGCTTTTAAGATTAGCCTCCTTTATCGTTTAGTCCTTTTGCTTGCTGGGTGGGTCTTGTCTGAGAGGGCTTTTTCATTCTTTCACTTTTGAAGGGCAGTTTTTCTGTACACATAATTCTAGATCATTTTTTATTTGTTTTTGTAAAAATATTTCACCACTTAAAATAGTTTACTCTTATTGGCATGGTTTTTCTAAGATGTTGACTGTAATTCATGTCACTGTTCCTCCATAGTTAGGATGTTTTTTTTTCCTCGCCTCCTTTGAGACTTTCCCCTGTTAATAGTGTTCTGAAGTTTGAATGAGAGACGCTCCAGTTTGGATGTTTTCATATTTATTCTGTGGTTTGTTGTGCTTGTCATTAATTTCAGAAAATTCTCCATCATTACTGCTTTGTATTTCTGCTGCCCTTTTTTTCTGGTACTCTTGTTACGATATGTACTCACAGTTTTTGAAATTGACCTCTGTTTTCAGATAGCCTGTTCTCTGTCTCTCCCTCTCTCCACCAGAGCTCAGTCTGAGGTGTTAGACATTAGGAGCTAGATATATTTTGTTTTTACTTTACAAACTATGTTAAATTTTTCTTTTTGCTTATTGGTGTTTTGTCTGCATGTATGTCTGTGCACCATGTGTATGCCTGGTGTCCAGGGAGGCCAGAAGAGGGAGTCAGCTCCTCGAGAACTGGAGTTACAGTCGTGAGATGCCATGGGAGTGCTGGAAACCTCTGGAAACCTCTGGAACTTTACTGCTCTTTATTGCTGAGCTATCTCTCCGGCCCCTTATTTTTGTTTTTTTTACTAGAGGGTCTCTCACTGTCTGGGGCTCTGAGAGTAGATTAGACTGGATGGCTTGTGAGCCCTAGGGATCTGCTGTCTCAATGTCCCCAGCACTAGGATTACAAGCTGGCCACACTCAGCTGTTACGTGGGTCCTAGGTCTTAAACTCAGGTCCTCATGCCTTCATGGGAAGCATTCTACCAACTAAGCTGCTTTGTAACCGAACTTTTAAGTTATTATTTAACACTTATTTATTACTAAATTCACTTATAACAAACACCAACTATTTCTTAACTATTAATCCTATAAATTCCTACAACCCCTTTAACCTATCCACTAAACCTATTGATAATCATAACAACTATTTTCATAACCTTTTAGAATGATACAGTCTCTGGGGCAGGTCCTCAGTCGTCAGGAAACCAGTCTCGGGGGTAGACTCTTTAACGCACTTAGCAGTCCTTTTTCTGGATCTCTCAGACGCAGGTTCGTCAGGGTAAATTGGCTATCGAAGTCTCACTTTAAAGAAGGCTGGAGGCTTTCTTCTCTCTGGGAGACCTCAGCCGTCTGTAGGCCAACTTATTTCCTTCGTATCAGCAACTCTGCCGTTCTGCCTCAGTCTTTAAAGCTGGCCACAGTTCCGTTCAGGCCACTGTTCGGACAGGTCAAACCCCTCTAGGCAAAAGCTGAGCCACAGGGTTTAGTCCTTGGCCTTTTGCTGTCTTGCCGAGGCTTTCTCTGCTCACCAGCTTCCTTCTGCCTCAGGGAGATCTGGCCATTGGTCTACCAGAACTTTCTCCAGCAGGACTCTCGGAGCTCTCTCATATCGGGGGCCCTTAGCACGCAGCTCTCTGGGCTCATCCACTTGTCCTTAAATAGGATCACTCCTTGTTCCACCTGCTTCAGCTTAATTTGGGCTCTGCCCACTTAGCAGTTGAAAGCAATGCCAGGTCATAAAGTCTTTCCTTCTTTCACCTGGCTTCAACCTTGTTTTTCAGTCCAAAGAGACTCCCCTCATTTCACCTGACTTCATCCATAAGCTGATAAGCTAATTGCTCACAGCAAAGTTGATCTTCATGCCCCGAATTAAAAGACTGTATCAGAAACCTATATATTCACTAAATCTAACTTATATTAATCTATCAGCCCCTACACTGCTTCTCCAGCCTCAGCCCTGTTCTGTTTATTTTAAGATCTCTCTTCTCTCTGTGGTTCAGCATGGGACATTCCTGTTGACATTTCTCTGTGCTTACTGGTGCTCCCCTCTATGACTGAGTCCCCAGTGAACCTGGCAGAGGCCATCATTTTTTCTGCTGCAGTGTCTGCATTTCTGGTTCCATCATTTTGTCATACAGCCAGTCTGTTCTCACTCTTCCTCCACTGTCCTTTTAGAATCCTTAGTGTGTGTGTCTCCGTTGTTTCAGATGTCTGTCATCGCTGAGGTTGGTCCTGATGTGTGTTTTATGTCTTTGGACTATTCTTACCTTTCACAAACCCTGTGAGTTTTGCAGACATGGTGTGTGAGGTGGAGGGAGCTGAGGTGGATTAGCCTCTGAAGCTGGCAGTTTCTAATGTTTGTTCGCCCACAGTGGAGGGGTCTCCACTCCCCAGTGCTTTTTGTGGCTTTTTCTTCAGATGCCGTTGGTTTTCTCTGAGTCTTAAGAGGCTTTGGTGTGGCACCTCTCACTGTCCTAACTTCTTCTGCTGGTGGCTCAGCAGTCAGGTGGGGGAATCTGTAATCTCGGATTAACACCTACCTCCCATGGTCCTGTGCCAGGACTGTCCTCCATGCCTGCCTTGCTCTTCCCAGGTGAGGTGGAAGGCTTTGTGAGGGAGGAGCCCTTGCAGGTGGGCTGGGTATTTATTCAAATCCTGACCTCTGGGGTAGACTTTGGCTCTGGGGGTGCTCAGGGTGCAGTTCACCACATAGCTTCTATTTCCCTCTCAGGGCCTGCAAGGATCTTTCTCTCAGGATCTTTTCCATCTCTTTCCTGAGAACCTGGAAGGTTACCAGAGGTGAAGCCTGCAGGGTGTGGAATGCCCAACTGTGCTTTAAATATGAAGTGTGTCCCACAGGCTTGTGTGCTAAAGCCTATTTCTAGCTGGTGATGCTATTTGGAGGAGGTTCTGGAAACTTCTGGTGATAGGATCTAGCTGGAGGAAGTAGTTCACTGGGGCAGGTCTTTGGGGATATCCAAAAGATCTACTCCTGTCTCCTCTCTGTCCTATGCTCTGAGGTGAATTGCAAGCTCCTGCTGCCAAAGTACCTGGAGCCAAGCAACTGTGAGCTGGATGCTGTGCAACTACAAGCCAAAACAAATAGCTCCCTTTAGGTTGCTTGTCAGATGTTTGGTCACAGCAATGGAAAAGTAACCAACACACCCGTAACACGGTGGCGTGGACTTCCCCTTTCTCACACTGGTCTGCACCCAGACTCCAGTGGCTTGTACAGATTACTATCTGTCCAGTTGTGCCCTGCTGTTCAGGCTAGCTGGTCTTGGCTGCGACTCCTGCGTGTTCCTGTCTTCAATGTCTATGCTAGCTCCACAGCCAGTGGATGCTTCTGCTGGGCTCTTGATACTCACTTGGTTGGCTCCTTCCTCTGAGGACAGGAGCAGGACTTTGAGCGAGGACCTTGAGCTCCTTCTGTGTAGAGCTGGGGGGGGGGCGAACTGTGAAGACGATTGCTTGATTGCTTTTGATAGTGTGGTCAGTTACATTTCCCCAGTAGGAAACTGTGCGTGTGCACTTTGTTTTCCACTGAGTGTGGTGTTTGAAGCTGTAACTGCTGCTGAGTGTGTTGGGCATGTGTGTTAGAGATGTAAACATGGCTGGTTTGAATTGTCCTTGTCTGTGTGTGCTGTGCTTGTCCTGTTTATATGTCAACGTCATATTTATCGCATCATAGGAACTCAATTTCCTTTTTCTGTAATGTGGAGCTCTCCTCTCCTGTCTAATAGTATAGCCACCAGCTCCATATTGTTTAAACAGTGAAAATTGCATAAAATACTCAGCCACACTAACTCATTTCCAGTAAAGATCTGGCCACTGCAAATATAGAACATTTCTGTCCTCACAGGAAGACAAAGCCTATGCTGATTTGCAGTGGGAGATACTCCTGACCCTGGACATACTCTGCTGTCCTGTATATCTGTGTAGCAGCCACCTGACCCAGGTGGCTTTTGAGTTGATGTGTGTATCTGTACTTGTGGGCATGTGTCTCATGCATGTGGTGTACATGGGTTTGTGAGTAGTTTCCCCTCTATCCCCACCCCCAAATGTGTGTGTGTGTGTGTGTGTGTGTGTGTGTGTGTGTGGTGTATGTGATGTATGTTTGAGCTAATGATCTTTTTTCTGGCTTCTCATAGCAGCTTTTTATATAGCCAGGAAATTGGTCCAGCAGCTTTCATAGAAACTGCAAATATTTTCCCTCTCTGTTGCTTGTCTTTTGTTGCTACTTTCAACCACTAGTAGTTATTCAAAGTGTTGGCTAAAGAATTCTGAATGCTTTGGTTGTTTTCTTTCTCAGACCTTGAAAAGAGTTAAAAATATGAAAGCAGTTCATGGTAATTATAAGAATAAAAGAAGGAAAAAGAAGTAACTGCTGCCAAAAGGGCAACTAATCCAGAATTTGGTGTTTTCTCCTTTCCTATTTAGAATGCTGTGGAGAGGATCCAAGGGCTGGATGTCAGGGAGGGACTGTGCTGCTGGGCCTTGCTGAAGGGGACTTGTCTGATAGTGTGATATATTTTACCCACCTTCCCTCTCTTCCTCCCTCTTTCCCTTTCTTTCTTTAGCTGTGAGGACCAGGCTGGCCTTAAACTTGCAGCTCTCTCGACTCCAACTCCTAAGTACTGGGGTTATGTTATTTCTTAAAGTAGAAACTTCCATGTTGATGGTTGGAATTCAAGACCATCTACACAACAAGTTCATATCATAAACCATCATTTTACATTCTTGAAGGTATCTATAAGAGGTAAAAGTGTGTGTGAGGGAGGACCCAGCAGGGCTTCAGGGTGCTCACCTCTCTCCACAGGCGGTGGAAATGTTTTGTGCTCATATTTTCTTGTCTGTGCTATTACAGCCCTTACATTTGATGGGAGAATATTAGAAGCAAATATTAGCATGTCAAATTGTAATCTCTTCTGTGACCTTCAGGAAATCATGCTTTCTTATACATCTGTAAGAACGTGGGAGAAATATTAGTAGGGTTGTGTGGCTATCTTTATATAGAGTTTTTTATTTAAAAAAATAGTATGTAATTGTGTGTGTGATATGTGCATGCTATGGTACAGGTGTGAGGGTTGGAGAACAACTCTGTGGAACTGATTCTCTCCGTCCACCTTTACATGAGTTCTAGGGATTGAACTTGTGTGGTAAGTGTCCTTACCTGGAGAACCAACTTGCTGGCCCTTTATGCAGGATTTTATTTTGTTTTGTGTTTTTGCTTTTTTGAGACCGAGTCTTACTCCAGACTGCCTTGGAACTTGTTGTGTAGATGGCCTTGAATTCCAGAGATCTGCCTGCCTCTGTCTTCTCCCTGAGCTCTGGGATTAAAGGTGTACGATAACACCCAGTCCCTTTATACAGGATTTAAGACTATAGTTATAGTTTTTACCTGTCATGTGGGTGCTTGGAATTGAACCTGGGTCCTCTGGAAAAGCAGCCAGTGCTTTTAACTGCTGAGCCATCTCTCCAGTCCCCTCTTTGCTTTTTATAACCAGAAAGACATGGCCCTCTATTTTAAAAAATTAAGTTAAATTATTTTTATCATTGTAGTACTAGAAATTGAACCCAAGACTTTAACACCACTGAGCATATGTTTTTTAGCATCCCCATCTTATTCTTTTGAGGTTTCGAGTTTATTGTTCACCTCTCGAATAACTTTGGATTTTGTTTGCAGAGTAAAGAAAGACTGATATATATATCATTCTGGAAATAAACAGTCACCCTTGTATTCCTTGTCTGTTGCCTAACTTCACCAGTGAGAAGTGCCTGGCTGCTTTGCCAGCTTTCCACCTTTGCTTCCTAGGTCTTTTGGGGACAGTGTCATCAGGCTGCTTTGGCACCTGTGCATGTTCTCTGTTAGGGGCGTGTGACAACCGTGCTAAGAGGACACTCTCAACTCTTACATGTTTCCCATTAAAATGAAATTTTTTTCATGAAGATCTTTTTTTCCCCTTAAAAAAAGCATTATAGAAAATCACAAATCACCTACAGATCCCACCTCTTAGAAATCTCCATCCTTGTAATGGCCACCATCACAGGTGGACAGCAGGTTACCTGACAGTGCCTGCTGTCCTCAGCTGTCATGTTCTTCTGGAGCCATGGGGAAGAGCACAGAACTAAGACAGAGGGACCTGCTGAATTGGAGATAAACCGTCCGTTATTAATGCAAGAGGATTGCCTCTACAGTTCTCACAACCCAAAATAGAGTGTTGGGCTACATTTCCACGTTAGGCCATGTTTGTGAATACCCTCTCCTGCCTGCCTTGAGGGGTGAACTGTCTGTTATTAATATAAGAGGGTTGCCTCTACAGTTCTCACAACCCAAAATGGAGTGTTGGGCTACATTTCCACGTTAGGCCATGTTTGTGAATA
>CAJQZJ010036755.1:710162-731444 GCA_907164525.1 Lophiomys imhausi
AATGGAGTGTTGGGCTACATTTCCACGTTAGGCCATGTTTGTGAATACCCTCTCCTGCCTGCCTTGAGGAGTGACTTCTCAAAGTCAGCCAGCCTCCCCCAACTTTCTCCCCAATCTGCTTGTTGTCACTAGTGCTTGCAGTAGCTCACGTCCTTGGGCCCCTCTATGGCTAGCCACACTCATGCTGGTGGTTTGCCCCGTCTTGGGGGTCTTTGTGCTGATGTGCTCACCGTTGTCTGCGCTCATCTTCCTGCTCTAGTGTTTCAGGGCTACTGTCTTCTCTCTGGCGGGTTGGTTTTCCTTCCCTCCGGGAAGGCTTGATCTGATATTTGCTCTGCAGTTTTCTGCATCATGCATTTGACTGTTATGATTGTCAAGGGCCTTTCCCAGTAGTATCTGTTCCCTGTCCCTTGACCACACTCTCCCAAGTGAGGTGAGAGGTTGCCCCCACTGCTATTCTGTTGTCTCAGATACAGCCATCTCTCCATCTAGCTCTGACTCTCTCCATCTCAGAACCTGATGATGGTTGAGGTTATTGTCATACTGAGTCTTACAGTTCATGTGGGGCTAGGAAGAAGTATGTAGGGGGTAGGAGGTGACAGTCTCTGAGGGAAGGCAAGGTGGGAATATCATGTGGCATGCTTGTTGGAGTGGAAAAATATAAACTTAGAATTGATTGTTGGTTGAGGAGCCTTGGTGACCCAGGGATGGCATGCTGGGGAAGAAGTGGCCTGTGGTCATGCATGGTAGCCGTGTTGAGCTTCTAAGACTCTGAGGATAAAATCTAGAGGCCCTAACACCAGAGAAGGAAGGGTCTGTGCTGTGTGATGTGGGTAGAGGGTCAGGAGCTCGGGCCAGGTGGCTCTGAAGATCTGGAGGTTGTCGTCTTCTATTGTGGGAGTAGAGAGAGGCGCTGTCTTCTGGAGGACTGACCGGCTGTGTCTTCTAGATACTGCTCTGGCTGCAGCATGAACAAGATCTGAGGGGGAAGAGCTGCAAGGAGACATTTTGGAGGAAGACATGTAGCAGCTTGGGGCTGGGCAGTGTGACCAGCATGGTGTTCAGCCTGCTTTGATGGTAAAAGTACAGGACATCAGGGTGGGCTGCGTGTGGGCAGAGCCATGGTGAGATGAGGCACGGGGATAGCTCTACAGTGATGGTCACCCTTAGCGGCAAGGTTGTGGGAGTGTGATGGTCTGAGAGAGGTAAGTGTGTGGTGGAATGTGAGAGAACAAATATTTGAGTAGGTGAGATAGTGGGAGTGTGGAGTTTGAGAGTGAGCATGTGTATGCTTCAGTATGGGCATAGGTGAGTGTGGCACAAATAAATGTAGAGCCTGTAGGAGTGAGCATGTAGGCTGTGTGGTGGTGGCACATGTCTATAATCCAAGTACTTGGGAGGCAGAGGCAGGTGGATCTCTGTGTTCAAGGCCAGCCTGGTCTACACTCTACACAGCGAGTCCAGGACAGCCAGGGCTACACAGAGAAACCCTATCTTGGAGGAAAAGATAAGAGTGAGTGTGTGTGAGAATGAGCATGCTTGACTGTGAGCTTGGAGCCTATGAGAGTGTGTGAACAAGTGCAGGAAGGAGTGAGGTCAGGGCAGTGGTAATGCAGTTCAAGGGGACCCAGAGGAGGCTGACCACGTGCAACGGAGCATGTCCAGAGGAGCCTGGTGGGCAATTCCTGTGACTTGTGGTGCTGACCTTGTTCTTTTCCAGTTATCCCCACCCCATCTCCATGGAGTATTTTCAATCACGTGTTTGGACTGCTGTCTAATTTATCCACAGCTGTGAGTGGCTTCTGATAAACAGTAAACAAGTTGGTTACCCTTGCCTAAAGCACTCTCTTGGTGCTGTTTTGCAGTTTTTGTGGATTCACAGTGAACATTGGGAAAAATTCAAGTTAATGATCGAAACAAGATCGTGATCCAAACACTAGGTCAGAGGGGCTTGCAGTCCTGAAGCATGTCCAGAGATGCCAGCCATGCTCTCACATGTATCCTTGAGCATGGCTCCAGGCAGGGCCACTTTGGAGGGGGCTCTGTACAGGATGCAAAGGAATCTCTGGCAATATCACCCTGGTTCTGATCTATTTCCAAATGAGGCAGGTGCTGCACAACATAGCAGCTGAGATGGGCGTGGGGTCCAGATCTTGCCCAGCTGGACTTTCCTGTTATGAGCCAGAATCAGGGAAAATGGTTGGTTGGTTGGTTGGTCGGTTGGTCTGTGGGTGCCTCGGGTTGGCAGATCTAGGTTATGTCAGGTACTACTTGTCTTCTCACCCCTTCTTTCTGGTGGTTTTGTGTTCATATGAGGAGAGGAACAAAGGTGATATTTGGGTGGGCAAAGCATGTGTTGGGATCTCTGGCTTCTGTGGGCAGTGAGGTACTAAGATCGGACATCAGGGAGAGGTGCAGGCTGTGGAGGTGCTCAACTGGTTCCCATGGAGGTTGAAAAGTGTTTTCATCTACACAGCAGGGAAACAACAGTGAGGGGATCTCAGGTTTAAAGGTGAACAATGTTAGTGCATGGCCATGCCTAGTCCATGCCTAGTCAGCTGAGTGGTCATGAGACACAGATGCACACATGTCACCATGCTAAAGTCCCTGGCAGCCAGGATTGTGGAAGGACCTGATATCATCACACCCTATTCTTAGGTTCCTAGGCAGATGTCCCTCAGCGCTGTTGTTACAGTGCAAAGCTCATGTGTGTAAGTGACAGGAGAAGCCAGGACTGTACGCCCCAGGCTGGGGAGGGTACCCTCCAGCCAGCTCCTCTTTTAGCTTCTTCTATAGAGAGAGTGCAGAAATGACCATGTGCCTAGGTGCTATTGAAATAAGAAGTACTGAGTCTGGAACCTGGGCTTCCCTTGTCCTTGCTCAGTTTAGGCCATTCCTGTTGGCCTGTCTGGAAGTATGACTCTTCCTCTTGTACTCTCATAAGGGTCCCTTTCTCTGTCTCTGAAACCTCATGACACGTATGTCCATTGGTGTGAGAGGTGGAAGTACTGGAAAGATGGGGGCTAGTGGGTTGTGGCCCCCATGACAAGCAGTGCAGAGAGGATTGTGTTGGGTGGCCTTGTGCTAGTGTCCCCTGCTGAGAGACTTTCTGTAAGCACAGCAGAAGCCTGTGTTTGACAGAGCAAGGCACACATGTTTTTCTTTGTGTCATGGAGCCCCTATGCAGAACTTATGTGGGTGGAGGCTCTTAGTCCAGGTGGCAGAAGCTGAAATACCATAGTTGGACTTGGCCGGTGATCAGACTGGGGACTTGGTTAGTGAGCTTGATGTTTGTTTCATGAAGTAAGTCCCACGTCTAATATTGAAGGGCACCTGGAGGGTTGACAGGGATCCCGGAGCCCTTAGGATGAGAATGAGAAGAAGAGCTGCAGGTGGGAGCCCTGGCTGTGTTAGAGCTCCATGTCCTGGAACTGGAGGCTCCTTGGAAAAGGAGTGGCAGGGCTGCCGTGAAGTCCATGCAATGGGCTCTTGCACTGAGAAGTTGTGGGAGCTCCACTGGCCTGCCTTCTCCCCTGCCCATAACTCTTGTCCTCCACAGACCCACTGGGACTGCACTCAGAGGCCTGGGCAGGGCTTAACTTCCATGACTCCGTTTCTACCTCTTTCCAGAGAGTCAGTGAGGCCTGAGGGCCAGACCTGCTGAGATCTTCCACTGTGTGCCTATGTCCCATCCTGTGTCCTTTCATTGTGGGCATTCAGCTGTGCCTGCCTTTGCCTGCCATCAGCATAAGGTTCCATGTGGAATGTGTTTTTACTTATCTGGAGATTATGCCGAGGAGTGGACCTGCAGGTTAAATGGTGGTCCAGATTTAGCATTTCAAGGACCGGCCTGACTGCTGCCTCCATAAGAGTAGAGGGTTTCTTCTGTTTGCCACCCTTTTTCCTGAAACTGTTCTAGCATCCTAACCATAGTATAATCTGCCTTGATGGGCTGATTATATATTTTGCTTTTTTAAAATTTATTTTTTATTTCTTCAGGTTACATCTCAATCACAATCCCCTCCCTATTCTCCCCTGAAGTCCCACCTTCCCACCCTCCCACCCTCTTCCCCCTCAACCCCCCATCCTCTTCCCTTTTTTTTAAGTTTAAGGTATATCTTTTTCCCCAACCGCTCCCCCTTTCAGTCCAACAAGTGGTTCTTTCTCTTATAACAATAAATACAATACAAAACAACAGAAATAAATAGGCCACAATTATGAGAGTTATATGGCTTAGTATACATTCCCAATGTCCAGTCCATATGTATTTGGCACCTGACTTTAACATTCTACTATCTAACCATCTCCATGAGTTTAAAGTTCTATATCTAACTCAGCTTTCATACTAACTTGCATCACAATTTTAAAAACATCTTCTTAGATCCAGAACACCCTCTTGATCCCTAAACAACTCAAAATTTAACTATGAGGCTCTAGCTATCTATTCTTCAACCACCTCAGAGACCTGAGAGGGAAAAATATATCTGATTATATAGGAAGTGTAGGGCCCGCAGCTTCCAAAACTAAGAAATGACATACCAGTGGCTGCCTGGAGGGATAGGCTCCTCCTATGTAGCTGCAGAAGGCCCAGAAGTGAGTTTGTAGATCAGGCTGCTGTGAGACTTGCAGTGACCCTTCTGCCTCTGCTTTCCCGTGCAAAGATTACAGTGTGCCCTGTCATACCAGGATCCTCTGTGGTTCTGGATTGGCATTTCTGCTGCGGCTCATGATACCGAGCTTGGCTATTTTGTTCATGCCTTGCCCAAGTCTGGCTTGTCTTTGTTGTATCTTATTGCTACCTTCTGTGAGGACAGGGCTGAAGGAAGTGTCTCCTGTATGGTGAAACCTACCTGGGAGTCCTGCTAAGGCATCTGTTGGAGACTTGGTGGAATTTCCTTGTGCTCCTCAGTGCTCCATGTTGGTTTGTGATGCTTTTTTGCCAGCTTTTTCCCATTGTTATTTTTTTTCTGTGGTTCTCATGATTTTCAAGACTCTTAGTGAGCAAAGTGCTGTGAGTGGTTTAGGGACTAGCTCTGACTGGGCACCCTGGGCTTTGCTCCTCTGAGCCTTGCTTGTGAGTCTTCAAGTTCTGTCTATCTGGGATGAGCTGGGCAGGGACTTCAGTTTCAGTGGCCGAGAAAGGCCTTGTGAAAAGCCAGTGGACCAACAGACAGACAGACAAACATATAGCGTTATGTGTACAGCCTTTGCAGCTTTGTAAGTGTGTACTTCAGGGTGCAAAGTACATTTTCATTGTTGAAAAGCTTCGATACTCCTAGGGCAACACTGGTCTGCTTGTGGGGGCTCCCCCATGCTAAGTTTTGACCGAGGCCTACCCAGGGCATCTCATGCTTGTTCACATCAGGCTGTGGCTGAGTCCCATACTTGGGCTTGGTTGGGCTACACTACCCTGGGCCTGACTGACACAAAGCATAGGGGGGGGCACTTTCTAGGCTCAGGGGCCTTTAAGTGCGGCCACAGCCCCTTCCTGCTTTCCTGAGCAGGGATTGTCATGGCTGACACTTGGCTCTTCTGGTCCTGTTCAAGAATACTTGTACATACATGGCATCAGGGTTTCTGTCTGCACTCTGTTTCCTGAAAGCTCTGAGCATTATGACTGACTCCGCACATCCCTCCCCACACCACCCTCCTACCCCAGCTCATAGAAGAGCTCCATGATGTCTGATGGTGGTGTAATCTCATAGAGCGCCATGGAGTGGTGTGTTGCCTTTTGGAAGCAGATATATGGTGCTATTCCTGTCTTCTTTCCTACAATCCCAACTGGGGACAGAACAAGGATGTGGATCAGTGGGATATAGTGGGACATCTGGCTAAGTGAGGATTGCTCAGTTTTGTATCATAGGGTCAGCCCTCAGCCCAGCCTGGGTGTGGATGGTGTCTCTCTGGGGAGTAAAGACCCCATTTGGATAGAGGGTGTCTCATGCACTCCCCCCAACCCCCCACATGCAAGTGAGGTCAGCCCTCAGGTTTCCTCACTGGAGCCTCTCCTCCCTGTTTGGGGCTATGCTCTAATTTCTCCTTTTCCCCCTTAATTTACAGCCGGAAAACCTGCAGAAGAACTGGCTTCGGGAATTTTACCAGGTAAGAGCTACTGAGCAAGCACTTTCTGAGTAGCCACTTGGGTGGTGAGTATCCTTTTTGTTGTGATGTTTTTATGCAAAGGTTACATCTTGTCCTCGTGGAGCACAGGAATTACTATCACCAGGTCATTCCTGGGAAAGCAGTTGTTACCATCTCCTAATGATTGACGTTTTGCCCTCTGGCTTCCTCCTGGGAGGGAGAGAAACAGAGAACACAGAGGGCCTTGATGAGGCTGTTTATTTGAGGTTGAGTATCTATCTACACCATGGTGAACAGTGCTTTTCAGGAAGGTTCCCCTAGCTTTAGCATGAACCTTGGACAGACTCATACATGTGTGGCATGACTGCATAGGGCCTGCCTCAGGTCTGGGTGGAAAGCCAAGGCGGGGGGGATCCTCACTTTGAGTAGATAGGCAGCAGTCTCCTAGCACATTCCAGTAGGAGGATAGGGTAGCACAGCAAGCAGCCACCTTGGTCTACAGTTGGCTCGGGTAGATGACAGATCTCTGAGCAGATGATTTGTAGACCTGGAGGGTGAGAAGGACTGAGAAGCCAAAAAGGGTTAACCAAGGTAACTGGGTGAGTGACCACAGCCCGGAGGATAGCAAGGCATGCTGTATTTGTATACAAAAGTTCCCACATGGCTTTCACAGGGTTAGGCTAGGACTGAGGTATTTAATTCTCTGAGCTTTGTTTATTTGTTAGGTGGAGGAGGTCAAGGGTGGGGCCCAAGTCATGTTGTAGGCAAAGAGGCAGGGAATTAGAGAAATCCCTGGCCCATGGTGCACAATTGCCTGTAACTCTGCAGCTTGCTGGAGGTACACATTAGGTAGGGTCAGATCAGGGGAGTCACAGTAGGTGCTAGTCATCCAGGGTACAGTGTTGTGGGTCTTCTGGCCGTGAGTCTTTTCATCCCATACAATGCTTGGCAATTCTCCTGTTCTGCTGGCTACCACATATGTCTGCTAAACATTTGGAGGTGGGGTCATTCACTCAGATGAACCTCCCGTTGTCCAGGTTTTACACTTGGTTCTGGTTAGGAATGTTAGGCAGATTCTTGGTGTGTATATAAAGCCAAGGAAGGAAAGGTCCTGAGTATACTTGGGGTTGGCTCAGATAAGGAATTGATAGCCAGGGAAGGGCCTGAGACAGTGAGGGAAGGGCAGGTCTCTGCCATGTATTGACCTAAGGTAGTGAGGGACAGGGTGGGGCCCTCCCATTGAAGGATCTGAGTTAGTAAGGGGATGGGCTCTGTCATGAAATGGCCTGATTTAGTGAGGTCCTGGTCAGGACACTATTAAGGAAAAGTCTGAGGTAGTGAGGAGCAGGGTAGGGTCCTGCCTAGAAGGCTTGAAATAGCAAGAGGCAGGGCAGAGACCTGTCATGGAAGGGTTTCTGGTAGTAAGTATATGTGGAGACCTCTGTCAGGAGACAGTCTCAGTAAGTGAGCAGAGAAGAGCTCTGTCAGAGGATAGTCAGGGGCCACTTGGGTTCAGGGCCTGGAAGCCATGAACCTTGTCTCCTGGGCTGCTAGGTCTGATCCTGTTGAGATGCTGTGTTGTGGCCTTGAGATTGTTTTATGAGGTCTTGTGATCACTGAGATACCCACAAGGTGTTGGGCATGTATTCCTCTTGTTCTCATAGTCCCTGAATGGTGTGGGACATGTTCTTAGATTAAACCAGGGGCCAATGGACCTTGGTGTGACCCGATGGCCACAGTAGAGATGGCATCACTCTCTTGGTTGTAAGCCAGTTCTAGGAGTGATTGATGCAGGGAAAGTTATATCTGGGATTGCCCAGAGGTACAAGGGAGCAGAGTTCCCAGCATGCCATGGTACCAACATGGATGGGTTGATAGAGGGATATGGTTTGGGGCCAGGGAGAAGCATGGATGACAACATGGAGACAGGACCCTCCAGGAATTCCGGTCCCAGATGTGCTGTGGCCCTGTGTGGCTGGCATTACATGTGGTAAAGAGGATCCTGTCTGAGCTTGCCTCTCCTGCAGAAGAGTCTTGGTCTTGCTATATGGGAATAGGGATTGGCTTGTAGAAAATAACTGTCTATGCCAGTCCCCAGGCATTTAGTTGGGTGGGAGATGCAGCCTTAATGCTGGGGTCCCAGCTGGCTCAACTGGCCCTCTGAGTACCCTGTTCCTGGTTCCTTGGTGACAGATGGAGACATGAAGCGGTGAAGCGATAGGCTTCTGTAAGGCGAGGCCAGGACCTTACTATGTGAGCACAGTGACAAGAGCAGGTGGGAGCTAGGCCTGGGTACATAAGGATAGCACTGGTCGGCGATGCTCCAAGGTGCCCATCACACAAAGCCATGACTGAATCTGGAGCTAGGCCTGAGAGTATAGAGATGGTGCTATGGGTTTGGTTTTTGGGGTCCCCAGAGAAAGTCAGTACAAGATCTGTGTGACAAGCTAGGTCTGTCTGGCTTGCATTATGTCTATCTAATTAATTTCCTCCAGGCACTGTCTTCCAAGGCAGGCCCTCAGAGCTGATCTGAGGGGTGTTGCTGATGTTGTATGCTCTCCCTTACTTGCCACTGACTGTTCAGCCAGGTCCTCATGTTCAGGCCAGGCTCTGTCCCTCATCCTCTGTGAGAGGGAAGCATGAATGAGCTTGCAGCCCTTGCTCTCAATGTATGGTGAGAACAAAGGGTTCATGTTGTGAAAATTGGGGAGAATGAGAAGCAAAGCCTCTCCTACGTATTTTAGAATGCCATGTGCAGTTAACAGTGCTTCATGTATGCCCTGCAGTGAATTTCAGAGCCATTGTTTTAACCCTCTCATTCATTTGTTTGTTTGTCCATTCATCATTCATTCATATTAACTTCATTCATCTGTGAGGCACCAGCACGAACAGGACACACACTGCTCTTTCCAGCACCCATATGCATGGTGGGGATGAGGAGCCTTTTTCTTGGTGTAGTTGTGGACAGCCTCCAAAGGAGATTGAGACTTGAGGGATTAGGAGGAGCCCTTGCTGGTCTTGTGTTGATTTTGATTCTTTCAACCTTGCAGGTGGGGTAGCTAGAAAATTAGCTTCAACTTTACTGGTATTGACAAAGGTAGTGTACTAAATTTAGTGTTGAGCTCTCAGGGACAGGGGCCTCTTGCCTTGTGTGTTGGTGTGCCTAAGCATCTGCCTGCCTGGAGTGGAGGAGAGGGGGAGTTTTTAGTTGAATATCATTCTGAAGAAATTGAACAAAGAAAAAAGGCTTAAAGAAATACTTCCTAAGCCGGGCGGTGGTGGCGCACGCCTTTAATCCCAGCACTTGGGAGGCAGAGGCAGGCGGATCTTTGTGAGTTCGAGGCCAGCCTGGTCTACAAAGCGAGTCCAGGACAGCCAGAGATATTCAGAGAAACCCTGTCTCGAAAAACCAAAAAAAAAAAAAAAAAAAGAAATACTTCCTCTGCTACATTCTGCATTCAGCTTGACACATACACCTTAATATGTACATGTTTGTCTATGTGGGGCTGTAAGGGAATATATTAGATTTTCCTTACGCGGTTCACAGACATACACCCCTCTCTGTAAATTAATATTTGGAACTGTTTTAGTAGCTTTGTGGTGTTTCCTTATATATGGTACATTTTGAGTTTTTGAAGTCATTTTTCTGTTAATAGGGCTCTTAGATTGTTTGAATATGGTAGCAGTAAGGATAATTAAAAACAAAACAGGATATAATGTTATTTGTACAAATATAAAACAAGAGGGTTGTCTTATTTTCTCTTGCTGTGATAAAATACCACAACCAAGGCAACTTATAAAAGGAAACATTTAATTTGGGACTTAAAATTTCAAAGGGTTAGAGTCCATGATAGTAGAGCAAAGGCATTGTTACAGGAATAGCTGAGCACTTACATCTGATTCATGAGTAAGAGGGGTACATACAGACACACAGAATGGTACAAGTCTTTTGAACCCTCAAAGCCCATTCCCAGTGACACACTTCCTTCCTTAAGGCTACAATTCTTCCCAAATAGTTCCACCAGCTTGGGTCCAAGTCTTCAAATATATGAGCCTATAAGGATGGTGGGGGCATTCTCATTCAAACCACTACATAGGTATTAAAGATTTTTAAACTTATATGAGAGCTATTTTGTATTTTTTATTAATTAATTAATTATTGGTTTTCTGAGACAGAGTTTCTCTGTGTACCAGTCCTGGCTATCCTGGAACTCACTTTGTAGTGCAGGCTGGCCTGGAACTCACAGAGATCCACCTGCTTTTGCCTCCCGATTGCTGGGATTAAAGGTGTGTGCCACATGTGCTCGGTTTATTTTGTATTTATTAATAAGAATCAGAAAGATACAAAATGATTCAAAGAGGAGGCCAGGGTACAGAGGTCCTTCCCTCAGCAGTTCTGAAGTGAACTAGCTTAGTATATGTGAAAGTGGCCAGTATCTACAGCAGGACAGTCATCCTGAGCATCCTTCCTGCATCCTTTACAGCAGGCCTTTCTGTGGTCATGGACCATGTGCACTGCTATGTCTTTAAATGTACAGACTTGTAAATAGCTCACAGATAGTGAAGGTGGGATATCAAGAGGTGAGCTAAACAGGTGATAAGCCCTTTGCCCCTTGACCATCTTCCATGCTCTTTCCTTACAGGAGTTTTAATGGGTCATATCTGTGTTCAGCTAACATGAAGGAACAGTTACCAGTTTATCCTCCTGCCTCAAGAAAACCAGGACAAGGCAAAGTGTGCAGGTCGGTGTTTCAAGCACTAGACAGCACACAGCCTTGGACAGTGGTCCCTGTGAGAGGGCGCAGGGGAGGGGACCACTGCTCATTCAGCTTGTAGGGGAGATAATTTCCATAGGAGCAGCCAACAGCCCGTTAAAGAGAGTTTTACAGCCAGTCAGTCACACATTACAAAGTGAAGATGCAGGAAAGTGTGGCCTGAAATGAGAAAAGCCAGTTGTTAGAGTGGTTCGCGTTGCTGGTTTTGTCAGCTCTGAAGAAGTTGCCTTTGGCTTATTCACTGCCTATTGCTGCATTCTGATTTTTTTTCGTTTTGTCTTCCATCTTCAGAAGCTAGGTATAAAAGAACAAAGTGAACCCAGATTAACGAAAGAAAGAGCAAAAATCAGTGAAAAGAGGAAGGCAGCATGGAATATTACAGTCAAGATCTCATAGGAAGTAAGATAACACGGGAACAGCAGTGGCAGCTGTATGCCAGCAGACTTGAAATTTTATATGAAGTGAGCAGATTCTTGGAAAAATGTAGTTTCAGTGTTTAGTCAAGAGACAGAAAATGAATGTGGCCTTATAGTAAATTAGCTTGGCCCGTACTCATTAGATTAAAATTTTGCTCGTATATTTCCCCCAAACCCTCCAGGTCCAGATGGCTTCACTGGTGAGTTCTGTCCAACATTTCAGTGAGAGGCAATAACAGTTTTTACAGGAACTTTCCAAGAAAACTGAGTCACAGTTGATGCTTCCTAACTCAGCCTGTGACATGAACACTAATTATCCTGGCACTCAAAGTAGACAGACATCACATGCTAAGAAAACCGCATCTCAATCTCCACCCTGAAGATATAAGTACAACAGTCTTTAAAGTTTCAGTAGATCTAAACGACACATTGTCAAGATGCTCTGTAAACCATGGCCCTCAGTGTTGGGCACCCTCTGCAATGGTCAGCAGTTAAGCAGAGAGCTGTGACTGGTCAGAGTGCTGAGAATATGTGCCTAGTGAATGCTCAGCCCTAAGTGGGACATCATATCAGATCTCACCCCTAGTGATCAGTGATCAGGAATGCTATGAAACACTGTCTTAAGGACACGACAGGGCCATGGTGCCCATGAACGCACTGCAGCTATGATTAGTTTCACAAGCTCAGGCCAACAAGATCCCTCAACACTCCCACAGGCACTAATTAGGCTCCTTGGATTATTAACAACAACAAAAAAAAGAAGACATGAAACAGAGAGGAGGGCATTTTGGAGATGCTTGGAGGCAGTGGGAGGGAGAATTGGGGGAGCGTATGATCAAGATGCATTGCTGCCATGTATGAAATTGTCATATGATAAGTGGAAGGTATTTTGTTTAAAAAGATCGAGGAAATCAAAGCTATAAACATGAAAATACTCAGACATGCATAGGGATGATACAGGTTTTCCTCAGTGTCTATGGGGGATAGGTTCTGGTGCATCCTACGAATACCCAAATCAGTAGATGCTTAGATCCCATCTATGGAATGGCCCATTATTGCATAGAATTTATGCACATCTTCCCCCACAATTTAATATTTAGCACAATGTGGATACTGTGTAAATAGTTATTACTGTATTGTTTAGACAATAACAACAAGAAAAATGTCTGTATATGTTCAGTACAGAGGCAGTTTTTCTCCAGGTATTTTCAATGTGGGATTGATTGAATCCATGTGTGTAGAACCAGGGATGTGGAGAGTTGATTGTCTATGTAGTGGTTAATGTATCATGACTTAGGAATTTAAGGCTAGCTTAACATTGGAACATCGATGACTATAATTTACTATTTTGATTGAAGAAGAAAAACCATGTTTGTCTCAACAGATGCAGAAGAAGCATTTGAAAAAAAAAATCCTGTAGTGTGTTTGATTAAAAATCTTCAGCAAAGGAGAAAACAACCAGATGTGGTGGTACACACCTTTAATCCCAGTACTTGGGAGGCAGAGGCAGGTGGATCTCTGTGAGTTCTAGGCCAGCCTGGTCTACAAAAAGAGTCTAAGACAGCCAGGGCTCTGTTACACAGAGAAACCCTGTCTCCAAAAATCAAAAAGCTCCATAGGTCAAGAAAAACCAGGAAGTACAGCAAGAATCAATAGAGCCCTGGAGCTGTTTGTGTTGGTTCTTCATGGGCAGTTTAGGTTGGCTAGAGAATCCACTTGAAGACAGTCTCCAGTCTGGGGAGGAAGCTGATGTCACCTGCAGCTTGGAACCTGGTTCTCTACCACCCAGTTCCTTCTGGGTCTGGGTAGAGGAGATGGGGATTCAGGCTGAGGATGAAAGGACTGTAGACACATTAAAAAACAATTTTAAGCCGGGTGTGGTGACATGCCTTTAATCCCAGCACTCGGGAGGCAGAGGCTGGTGGATCTCTGTAAGTTTGAGGTTACCCTGATCTACATAGTGAGTTTAGGCCTTATCTCAAAACAAATTGCAAATAAATAGAAATCAACTTCCTCAAAACTGTGGGAGCTTGTACAGTCCCTCCAGTTTATTTATATCTAATGGTGACAAGCATAATGACTTCTCACCTGAAGACTGGCCCACGATAGTGCTCTCTCTTCTCATTATGGTGTTGAAGGACCATGTCACTGCACTGCAGCAATGGATGAAACAAAAAGAAGAAATAAAACCCTGTATTGTCAGAGGGCATTACTGACTACTAGAAAGTCATGATGATCCACTAAGACTGGCTGCTGTACTGCTAACTGAATACATTTAGTTTTCAACATACAAGGCTGGTGTGAAAACATGTTATTAGCTCCAAAGAACTATAAACAGCATTAGGAAAAGCATTAGCATTCTAAAATGAAATACCTGGGTAAAATCTAACATAATGTCAATATATATACACTGAAAAGCCATGAGACACTAATGGGAGAACAGAGAATATGAAGAACTCCAGAGATGCCACATTCGGGATTAGAAGATGTGAATTAGGTCAGTGTTAGTTCTCTGTCATCTGATGTACCAGTTGTGATAAAAATCTCAGCAGAAGACAGGTATGTGGTGCATGCCTGTAATCTGTGTACTTGGGCAGCTGAGGCAGGAGGATTATGAATTTGAGAACAGCTGGGCTGTATAATAAGACCCTGTCTCAAAAAACAATTCGCAGCAGCATTTTTTTTTTTTGCTATAAATATAAAATGTGATTCTAGGTCTAGAGAGATGGCTCAGTGGTTAAGAACACTGGCTGCAATTCCAAAGGACCTGGGTTCAAATCCCAGCACCCACATGGCAGTTCACAACTGTCTGTAATTGTTGGGCGTGGTGGCGCACGCCTTTAATCCCAGCACTCGGGAGGCAGAGGCAAGTGGATCTCTGTGAGTTCAAGGCTAGCCTGGTGTACAGAGTGAGTCCAGGACAGCCAGGGATACACAGAGAAACGCTGTCTCGAAAAAAAAAAATGTGATTCTAAAAATATACAGGCAATGAAAGGAACTAGAAGGGACTAACAGTTTGAAGAAAACAAGATTTGAGGACGCAAAGTTCAGGGAGTATCAGAGCTGCAGTATGCAAGACATGCATTGACAACTGTGTGGAGGCACAGACGGGTGTGATGGGGAGATAGAGAAGAGACCCAGAGATACAGCCAAGTGACCAGCAGCAGTGCAGAATTTAGGTTCTTAGAGGGGTGGCCTGGCCAGTATGTACTGGGAAAGCTACTGAGCCAGGTACAAACGCACCTGTAAAGTTCACACTTTGTACTGACTCAACATGAGTCATAGAGCTAAATGTCAGTTCACACTCTCTACTGCACAGAGAAAGTGACTCAGCACAGGCCCTAGAGCAAATGTAAAACTTAAGCCCATGAAACTTCTAGAAGGAAAATTTTAAAGCAGATCTTTAAAAATGGGTTAGGTAAAGATTTCTTGCATGCACACTGAAAGCATAATTCAAGAAAGAAAACCTAATAAGTTAGACTTTATCATAATTAGAAACAGTTCATCATAAAAACAGTGTTAAAGAATGAAAAGAAATCACAGGTGTGGAAGTGTGGTTTAGGGATAAATTATTCTCAAAAGCTCATGTGCTGCAATGTGGTTGCCAGCTGATGGCAAGCCATTGAATCCTAAGGGCTAATACGTGGATCTGTTGGGATTAATTCTTTGATTCATAGTACGATGTCATTATTAGGAAGTAGGGCCTGCTGCTGTCTGTTTACCTAGCTGACACGCGGACATGTGTATGCTGAGGCTTGATGCAAATATGTACAGTGGCTTTATTTGTAATCTCTGTCTTTGAGAGAAGCCAGGCTCAGAACATTCTCATGACTGTCATATGGCGTGGAGGTTGACAGCACTGGAGCAGAAATGCCACCTTGCTGGACTGCCTTGGTTCTTTGGGAAGTTGATGGGGGTGTGTGAGTTCCAAATAGATGACTAGAGTGATGTCAGCTGCATATTTGTGTATTACACACTTCCTCTGGCAGCTCCTCTGTCCCTCAGGTGTCCTTCCCTTTGCCAACATGTCACAGTGTCTAGGATGCAGGCTGCCTTTTTATATGTTATTATCACTCCTTCTGAAGTTCTCTGTGGATGCTTGGAACTCCCTGAATTGTTACCCTGTTTGAGCTCTCCTTTTCTTCCTGGCCCCATTTCCAGCTTCTGGAGTGACCTCTGGAGTCTCTTGGCCAGGTTTTCCTGTCATGCCTCACACACCTTTACTGACTGGCTCTGCAGCCTTGCTCCCTTCACCCTCACTTTTAGTCTTCAGCTGTGGAGTCTGTGTCCTTCCTGTCCCCTGCCACCTTTAGGGTACCTCCATCATCCGAGTTTTATTACCACAACCTTGTTGCACCATTCATGTCATTGTCCCTTTGTCCTAGTTGGAGGCAGTGGCCTTTTGCCTGAGAGCAGCCTGGGCAGAAGCTGAGACCTCAGCTTCTTTGAGGTCCCTCAGGAGCTCCCTTTTCTGTGCCCAGCTCCCTGCTCCCTCTGTGTTCCTCCTCTCATTGTGTGTGTGTGGTACTGGGGATTAAGTCTCAAGCCTCACACATGTGAGGTATGCACTCCACCACTGAGCTATAGCCCATCCCCATTCTCCTTTCCCTCTCTAAAAAAAAATCATCATTATTACCATCATCGTCATTGTCATCTTCATCACTATGTAGCTAGGCAGGCTTTAGGCTCCCTAGTAGCTGGGTCTGTAGGCCTGCACCACCAGGCACAGGCACAGCATCACCAGTGTTTTAAACATACCATATAACCTAACCTCATTCCATAGAGGCAGGAATCACCCCCGACTTCTAGGTCAGAGACTGGAAGAATAGAAGCTACATTTTCAGTGTAACACAGCCAGAGGTGAGGAAGTCAGTGGTGTGGTCTTCTGTGAAGTGCAAGAGAAGCCTGTTGGGCAAGGGAATGGGGAGGAGACAGAGAGGAAAGGCACTGGGAATAATCTTGTCACTGGGGTCTAGTCTGGCTGCAGCTGGCCCAGGCTGTGGAGCAGCGTGAGCCAAAGTGTATGATGCTCCTGAGAAAATCAGGCTCCTTTGCTCTCAGACTGTTCTGAGGTTAGGGAAGTGCCTTGGCGAGAGCCATGCAGACATGAGGCAAATTTGGTCCCTGGCTTGGAGCAGGAGTCCTGGCATTGGTGATACCAATCTTGAGGGTAGTCCAGGAGCCCATTGAGTCTTCCTACTGTCAGTGTGACTTTCTGAGGTCTGAGGAGGGCTGCTGTATGTTAGACCTTGTCGTGTCCAAGGAGGGCTGCTGTATGTTAGACCTTGTCGTGTCCAAGGAGGGCTGCTGTATGTTAGACCTTGTCGTGTCCAAGGAGGGCTGCTGTATGTTAGACCTTGTCGTGTCCAAGTGCTTTAACTTGAAGGCCTGTTGTATGGTTTTGCATAGCCACACCTCATGTCTCTAGATCCAGGGTGTGGCCATCCTACCTGCTTCCCAGGGGGCAGCGTGAGGTTCTGCCAATCTGAGAGGCCTATTCTAGAATACCCATTGCTGGAATCTTAATCTGTCCTCTTCCTTCTTTTACCTCTCAAGACTTGGAGGTGTCACATGTCTGTAGAGGTACTACTTCATTCTTCTGTAACTACATTTGACATATGATTTGCCCATTGGTAGCATCTGGGTTTCTTCTGACCAGAGATACCTGTGCATTTGTGTGTCATTCTTATGGACACCCATTCCTCTCAGTCCACTCCAGAAATGTGTGCCAAAGGCTGTAAGAATGTGGCCAGGTGAGGGTGCCATGCCCTATCAGCAGGAGAATCCACAGGTGGTGGTGTGGCTGGCCCTTCTTGCTCCCTGACTCTGGGAAGGGCACTGTGGCAGCACCAACCCAGGAGAGCAGCACACAGACAGGCACAGCTGAAGAGAAGCATCTCAGTCTGCCAGGCTCACGAGCCGCTCCTGTTCTGAGGAAGCTTTCGTTGGTCTGTGTTTTAGATCCATTGCATGGTCACACTTGCTATAGGAGTCAGACATTCATAGTCTTCATGGTGATTCCGCCTTCTTGAAGTCCAATCCTCCCTTGTGATGGTGCTAGTGGTGGGACCTATAGAGTGATGAGGTTTATATAGGGTCTTGGGATTAGTGCCCATGTTAACAAGAAACAGCAGGAATCATCTGCTTCTACATACATGAAGACATGGCAAAGGTAGAGCCTTGGGCCGAGGGAGGGACCTCACAACCCCAAATGGGCTGGCATCTTGACCTTGTGCTTCTGTCTTCAGAACTGTGAGTATGTTTAGGTTGCCCCTCCTACAGCATTTTGTCCAATTGACTGTGGTGATCAAGGAGGGTGGTGAGGGCACTGCCTATGTTGGCAGGAGGCTCTTGGGGGAACAGACTGGGAGCCAAGGCTGGCTTTACACCTGTCCTGAGAGGGTCAGCCTGTGTGTATTGTCAGGGAAATTGGGGTCAGTATATTTGAGGTGTTGGGTGTCATGTCTCCAAAGGATGTCTTCAACTGTCGTCCCCTATTGGCTGGCTCACTAAGCTCTGTGCCACTTGTAGAAGTAGTGACTTTTATGCCCATGTTCACTATGTCCCACTGACCAGGAAAGATCCTGGTCCTTCTCTTTGTATAATTGTGGAAGGGATGGTGGGTGGGTGAAAGAAAGAATAAATTACTAAGGCTGGAAGAGAAACATCTTCTACTAAGGCTGGAAGAGAAACATCTTCTAGCCCGAATGGTGGTTAAAGCACAGCATGCAGACAGTTAGGGGAGATGGGCAGGTTGCAGAGGAGGCCCCGGGACCTTGGAGAGCTTGACCCTTCCTCTGGGGCAGGCCAGTCCTGATGACTCACAGTGGGGAGATGGGCAGGTTGCAGAGGAGGCCCCGGGACCTTGGAGAGCTTTACCCTTCCTCTGGGGCAGGCCAGTCCTGATGGCTCACAGTGGAGATGCTGGGATCAGATGTTACAACTGTGCGTTGGGATGGAAGTCATCTGAAAAGGAGTTGGCAGCATGGGAGGTATCCCTGCTAGCATGGCCCCCATGGGCAAGTGTGACCCATCCAAGCATGGAGAGGAGTTGGAGGTGATAGATGGGTCTGTCCAATTTGATGACATCATTGATAGGGATTTAATTCAGTTGCCATTGTTGACAAGTATATTTATGACACATGGTTCTGATTGGCAGTCCTTTTTTATTTGGAGTTTTGCTTTGTTGCATAGGTTGGTCTTGAACTTGTGAAATCAAGCAGTTTTCCCATCACAGCCTCCTGAATAGTTAGAACTACATGTGCCATCATCTTGCTTGGTTCTGATCAGCAATTGTAAATACACTCTTCGTGAAGGGAGCCCACATTTGGATGAATACTTTTCTGGAATTTTATTTCTAGCAGAAAATCCTGAAAGCAGACTTGCCAACCGTGTCTTCCGTGAAAGGAGTGATCCTGCATGCCACGGGTGTGTTTCTGGCTTAAGTGGTCTGCTGCTACAGAGTAGGGCACAGGCCCTTTTCCTGCCCACCAGGAAGAGGTTTTGGAGCATGGCTGCAAAGCCCAGTGCAGGTCCAAGAGTCTGATAGGAAGGGTTCCATTCTCAGCACAGAACTCCTTGTTTTGTGACTTTAAGCAAGCTTTGTAACCTATCTGTTCCTCCTGTCCTGGGGTGATGGCACCTACCTCATTAGGGTGAGGATTAATAGAGTTATTGAAAAGAAAGTATCTGTGAGTCCTCCTGAGTCAGGTGCTCCTAGGACATAGACACGGTGCTTCCTGCACCATGGGGTGGGGCAACCCTGACCTGTCCTTCTCAGTCACTCATTTGGGTTTAGCCGAGCAGAGCTAGCGAGTTCCCCCTGGGCTCTGAAGTGTGAGTGTTAAACACAGACTGAGAATACTGTAATGACAACAGCCCCACTCAGAATTTGCAGTTCTGAAGGAAAGAGACACATCAGCTCCCAGCTGCCAGGCCTGTCCTCTGCCCTGCTAGAAATACCACCTGGGGGGGGGGCTGGAGAGATGGCTCAGAGGTTAAGAGCACTGACCGCTCTTCCAAAGGTCCTGAGTTCAATTCCCAGCAACCACATGGTGGCTTACAACCATCCATAATGAAATCTGGTGCCCTCTTCTGGCCTGCAGGTATACCTGCAGACAGAACATTGTATACATAATAAATAAATAAATCTTAAAAAAAAAAGAAATACCAAGTGGGAATTTAATACACTGTCAAGTTTTCCAGAACCACAATTTACAAGGTGGAAAGAAACAAATGGAGTATCTTGTTTTTTCTTGTTGTTTTGAGGCAGGGTTCTCACTATGTAACTGACCTGAAACTCATTATGTAGAACAACTGCTTGGCTTGAACTCACAGAGATCTACCTGACTGTGTCCCCAAGTGCATGAAATTTATTTTAATAATATGTTGATTTAACCCTGATAATTTATTAGTGATCAGTGTATTAGTAATACAATATTTTATGTGTTTTTGTGCTGCCTTGAGAATCAAGTGTGTTTCATGTTATCTTTCAGGACAGCCAGGCACCAGGGGAGGTGGTGGCTGCTGAGTATCTCAGATGTGCCCTTCCCTCCAGAGTCCAAGCAGTGCCTTAGCTTCCCTTTCTGCTTTTCACCTCAGAGTTGGATTGATGAGGTTGCTGTGACATGTCTTGGTTAGGGTTCCTATTGCTATGATGAAAAACCATGACCAAACAAGTTGGGAAGGAAGGGTTAATTGACTTCCACTTCCACATTGTGGACTATCATTGAAGGAAGTCGGGACAGGAATTCAAACAGGGCAGGAACCTGGAGGCAAGAGCTGATGCAGTGACCATGGAAAGATGCTGCTTACTAGCTTGTTCCTCTGGTTAGCTCAGCCTGCTTTCTTATACTACCCAGGACCACCAGCCCAGGGATGACCCTGCCCACAGTGGGATGGGCCCTCCCTAACAATCACTAATTAAGAAAATGCCCTACAGATTTGCCTGCAGCTCAGTCTTTTTGTTTTTATTGAAAAAATTTTATTATGTTAATTTCACATCATGCACCCTGTTCCCTTTCATCTCCCACCTCCCCTTAGACCCACCCTCCACCCTTGCAATCTGTCCCAGCATTAAAAATAAAATCTCATTGTGGAAGCTGCAGTGTGTCTTAGTGTGTCTCACAATATTCCCTTTTGTCCACACATTTTGCTTACAAATGTTCATTAAAATGACTCCTTGGTCTGGTACAAGGCCTCTGATTTCTGCTACTTTGTCAATACTGGAACTCTTCTCAGATATGCTGTAGCTGTCCTGTGTCATGGAGATCCTGTAGGTTTGGGCTGTGGAACTGGTCTGTTCTTGCACTCCACCAGTTCATCCATGGGGTAGATGTTGGGGTGGGCCAACTCAAAGCTCTGGTTCTGGACCTGCAACCCCTACTTGCATGGCTATTTCTACTATGAAAAGGTGCAGGGTCTGCTCTCCTGAGTGCTGCAGCATGTGAGGAGCAGGGACAGTTCTCCTGCTCTTATGACCCCCTCTGGGCCAGATCTCCTGTTGGCCAATGGTGGTGAGGGCAAAAGGGAGGGGAGGGCATCTCTCCCTAGCCAACACCACCACATAGCAGACAGAAGGCAGGGTGGCTCTCCCACACTCACTCCCTCAGGACTGGCTCACCCACAACCCCCAGATCCAGGAGCAGCTGTAGTGTGCTATTCAGGCAAGGTGCAGGGCCTGCTCTCCTGAGTGTGCAGCTCAGTCTTACGGAGGCATTTTCTTTCTTTTTCTCCCCCCAAAATTTATTTATTTCTTCAAGTTACATCTCAGTCACAGCCCCTCCCTCCTCCCCTCTGGACCCACCCTCCCACCTTCTTCCCCTTCTTCCTCTTATCCTCTTTTTCTTTTTTAATTTAAGGTGATGGAGGCATTTTCTTAATTGACGTTCCCTCCTTTCAGATGACTTCAGCTTGTGTCAACTTGACATAAAACTAGTCAGCACAGTCTCTTTGTGAAGGGGTGAGGTGGGTTCACAGCAGGGTCACTCCCCTCGCTCCTGTCTTCCCCT